>CAKNWU010157718.1:0-14164 GCA_932072015.1 Andricus quercustozae | reverse complement strand
AAAAAAAAGATTCCTTAGCTCGTTGGAGTAGTATGCGCATTTCAATTGATAGTAGCCGATCCTGTCGTCGCCTTGTCGGATCAAGTACTGGTGGTTTCCAATTTTTTCAATTCAAAAAGCTTTTATTGTTCATAATTTTTGTGGATACATACATATCATGAAGTATTTCTTTACATATTTGGTGCCTATCTGGAACGACTTAACCCTAAATCAGTTGGTATGATTGGAGTGGTAGTATTGATACTTTTATTAGGAAACTTTTGTGTGAAAAAACATAGGAAAAAATTTCTTAAAAAACCTAGCAGATATTGTGTCGATGTTCATATATTACTACCTAACCTAACCTATTTACACTATGTGCAGAAGAAACTTAATTGCTAGAGAGCGAGTTTTGTGATGATGAGTTAATTAACTAAATATTTTGCAGTAAGTGTTGCGGTAGTTTGTACTTTATCTTGAAGGGTGCATCCTCATATCTTAGCGAGGCAGTGTGTGTGTGGAGAGTTTATTGGTATAGAACTCCCTACTTTGATTATAAATTTCTTCATGAATTTTTGAAATTTGGAGTTTTGTTATGAAGCTCAGAGATTTTTGTTTTCCTAGGGGCATTAAGTGCCATTCTTAAGCATCTATTTTGAGCGATTTGTAACTTATTGATGTGAGTTTTAAAGGTACTGCTCCATATTGGTGCCGCATATAGCATTGTCGGTCTAACTATAATTTTATAAATTGTGAGTTTATTGGAGGTGTTCATTTTGCTTTTGCTACATAGAAGTGAATATAATGATCCTATAGCAGCACAGCCTTTGCTGTATGCTTTTTTCGCGTGACTAGAAAAAGTAAGCTTAGAATCTAATATAACTCCTAAGTACTTTGCTTCTTTCGAGGGATTTATAACCGTACCATACAGTGTCAGTTCAGGGAATTTAGTGTCAGATACGTTATGAGAGAATATCACGAGTTCAGTCTTGTCTGGTTTAATTTTTAATTTCCATCTATGGTAATATTTCTCTAATTCGTAAACATATTGCTGTAGTTTGATTATCGCTAGTTTCTTATTCCTCGATTCAGAATATACTACGGTACCATCGGCGAATAAGGCTATTTTTACTTTTTCAGATTTTGGCATATCATTAATATAGTATAAAAATAGAACTGGCCCTAACACGGATCCTTGTGGACTCCTGCTTCAATAGTTTTCTCAGACGAGCTCTTATCATTAATTTATACCACGAAGGTTCTATTACAAAGATATTTATCTATTACTCTGACTAGGTAGTGAGGAACCTTGTAATTTTCTAGTTTTGCAATCAGCCCCTTGTGCCAAACGGTGTCAAACGCCTTTTCCATATCGAGAAAAAGAGCGGCTGTACTATTGCACGATCACTGAAGTACACTAAGCGCGGATGCTGGAGATAGACAGTTGTCTGACCATAATAGCATGGTACTACTTCTTCATCCGTGTGGCGCGGCGCCAAGAGCAGCAGTAGCGCGAGTCACTTTTCAGTCAGACATATCTAGGTGTGATCCCCAGTGCAACTGAGAATATACCTCACGTGGCTCCCTCATTTATTGAAAGTAAAGAATGTCAGTATTACAGAGTAATCAATGCAACGAATTAATTTAAAATATCATTAATTATATGACACAGAAATTAATCAGCAGTTGCTTTTTATCACCAACGAGACAAGTGGGAAAGAAACAGAAATAAAGTAAACGGACGAATATATTCCAAAAAGGAATATGGTCGGCGGGCGACAAATATTGTGCCTGCTTTAGTAAATTAATTACCACTTGGATACCCAGCAGGCAGCACGTAGTTCACAAAATAGCACGATTGTTATCTGACGCTAGGAATCAAGATTCACCGTGATTTACATTAAATCGAAATATCCAATTTTGCGAATTTAGTATGGACATAGGATGGCCTCTCCAATTTGAAATGGAGTCGGTCCGAAGCTAGCGCATGGCACGTGATATTTTTTCATAAGCCGCGCGCAATCATAATAAAATGTTGTGGTTACTCGAAGAATCTCGCCGGAACGTAAAAATCAATACAATTAACATCAAGTCGAAAAGTTTTCAAATTTTCATTACTGATAAAATAGCTTGTAGAGACAATAAAACCCCTTTTGAAATTCTTTTCGAGGCCCGGCACGTATTCAAAATCGAAAATTTCTGATACTTTGTTTAACTATTTCAAAAAATTTAAAAACGTTTGCAAATTAGCCTTATCGTTTTTCAAGAGCTTTCCTGCAATTTATTAAGTGTGCAACAATTTTAAAGGTCCGACACAAAAATTTTTTCAATAACTGATTTTTTCATGAATAGTTTCAAGGATGAAATTGCAAATTTTTTGCAAAATGTTAAAAGAGTTTTGAAGATTGTAATAAAGATCTTTGTGAATTTGCAACCTTCTTCGCTGTACGGAAAATAAGTTTTTTCTATATTAACGTCTTGAAAAATTATATATTGAGTATATATCTATCACAATAATTGCAAAAGTATAAAAATTTGTTTTGAAATTTTTTTGATGATTTTCTGAATCTTATGATAACCTTGTAATCGCATGGATAATGCAGAACCTTGTAAGATTAGCTCTGATTACTATTAATCCATTCATGCACTTTGCGACTTATTAAATTAACAATTATTATGAATAATTTATTATGCAATTATGCAACTATAACAGTTTCATGCATCAATAAGTAATTTGTTCTACCTAATGTTTGGTATGCGTAGATATTAATTTATAGCAAATTATTTAAGGGACAAAATCATTTTCAATTCGAATTGCACGTTACTTTTTCAACAGTCAGGACATAAGAAACTGCTACAATATCAATATCTAGTTTGTCCTCAATAGTGACAACGAAAAAATACTTGTATACAAAACTATTTAAGGTGCATATTTAATAAGTTATTTGTTTGTAACAACAGTAAATGTCATTATTAGCCTAACATCTTGACTGAATATCAATATCAGTTTGTTTTCAATAAGATTTGATGAAAAAAGACGTTTTTTTATTTATATGAATCTAACAAATTTGAATTTCAGTTGATAATAATCTTCTGAATTTCTGAATCTCCAATATCTTCATAACCAAAGTTTTCTGAGTACATCTTACATCATTGAAAATGGCAGAGATCCTCTCCTAAAAATGGTCAGAAAACATGAGATGATTGGAAACGGAGCGTTCCTCTACAAAGCCGCGTAGCATGCGGCCGAGACACTTGGCCTGTATTTTAACATCAGAAGTGAGGAAAGTGTATTACTCCATCTAGATGCCTCACTTCTAAAAGCCGAAGTAAAGAACGCAGAGGATTTTATTTTCGCATGCCAGGACGGTTTCATTTCCACTATAGTATGCCGCGACCGCATTTTACGTCAGGATGTTCCCGGCGATAGGTGCAGAGCGTGTCATGAACACGCTGAGTACCTAGAACGCACACTATCCAGGTGTCCCACTCACGCGGGAGACACGTATCACTATACAGACATAATGCGGCCATAACAGTGCTTAATTATCATCTTTGTCACTCTTGCGATGTTCACAGCGACCCTGCCCAGCCGGAGACTGGCTGATACGGCGTACTTTATACTTTCCAACTCATTTTTCATTAAATAAATCTGTTATTTTCCTCGATTCTAGCTAAAAATCAATCCTTGAACCTATCGGAAAGTTCATTTCAGAAGGAATAATCATCTTAAATACATCATAAATACATCAATTTTCGCCATAGTCGCCTCTGGATGCTTCATTAAAACTACCACCTGTCACACCATAGGTTTTCAGCGCATCTTGGATGCAGACTGCCTGTATCAGAGATCCCAATAGGATGAATAGATGCATATTTCACATTCCTCCATATTGTCTTTACTTCATGTCTTAGCCCGCCATGCTCGTAGATCTTGGTTCTGTAGGTGGCCTGGAAATTTCTGTTAAGAGGAAAATCAATGTCGTTGATATAGCCTCTTCTGCCATCTTTTCCACACATCACGATGTCGGGTCGATTTGCTTGGACATGATGATGCATCAGTATATTAAAGTCTCAATATGAGATGTTATCTCCGTTTTCTAAAAAAAAAGCAATGGAATGTATCTATAGTCAGTCATGCATTCTGTTGAGAGTCCTAGGTTTAGGGCAAGTTGTTGATGTATAATGCCCGCCACATCATTATGTCTGTGCGTATATTCTCTTTGAGCCATTACGCGACAACCATCAATAATGTGTTTGATGGATTCGTTGGTATCTCCATATAATCGACACTGTTCAACCAAGTTTTAATGTAACACACGTTCGCGATTATTTCTGATGCTGACAACCCTATGTTGGATCGCAATAACGAATCCTTCTGTTTTTGGAAATAGAACGCGCTTTTTCAGCCAAATGTTGGATGCTTTACTATCCACTTGATGTTAATCTAACGTTTTTGGGTGCTAACGGTGGATAACTTTTTTTCTCCATTGCGTTTTTAATTTTTCTATGATGTCTGCCCTGATATACAAGGCCTGCTCTGAAGACAAATTCTAATGAAGACAAATCACTGTATAACTGTTGACTCACACAGTTTCTGGTCATCTACAAGGCTCCTACTTCCTCTGTGTCGTGTCAGAACTACCCTTTTTAATCACCGGATTACTGTGGTGTATGCAGTGTTCCATAATTTTGGGGAAGATCGTTTTGTTTAACCTTGAAAGGTATTCAACCATTTCATAAGCACAAAGAAGTACTTGAGGACAGTGATGGCATAGGTGTTGATTGCCCTAATCTTGTTTGGTGAGTTGAGAAAACTTTTCAAAACTAATCTGAGTCTTTTAGAGAAGGTAGTCGTAAGGCTTTTCTTAAATATTGTATACTGAATACCTTTAGATTCAAGTTCCCTAGTTCTGCGGTCCCTAAGTTCTCATCTGGTTAAATGCACTGTTGTGCATTTATCTAGTCCGAACTCCATGTGGATATCATTCGAAAACTGATTAATGACATCGATCACTAGCTGCAGTTTTTTATTTTAACTAGCATGTAGCTTTAGGTTATCCATGTAAGAAGATGGTTAAGTTGATGATCATCCTCATTATCATGTATTTTCATCCCATAAGACATTCTATTCAGTGTTTTGCTTAATAAGTTCAACGCTAAACAGAATCATAATGCACTAAAGGAGTCTCCTGGGTTTCGTGAATTATTCAGACTTTGAGTAAATAGTCATGTGGTAAGGAAGGAAACGCTTGCTTTTAGTCAATGTATGTCTTTGCAAGTTTATTTGATGACTTCGTGTTTGTGCCATGGCAACAGCGTCTATGGTGACTAAATCTTTACTGCCCTGCAAGTTTTTGCAACATCCTTTTTGTTCTTCTCTAAGGTTGTAACTCTAGTTGCAGTAAGAATATTGCTTATCTGCAATGATAGCCGTAAGGCATTTAATAATTGTTGGAAGATAGGCTATGGGTTGAAATTCAGATGAATTTTAAGCATCTGGTTTTTAGGAAACATATAGGTATAATAGTATCTTTAAGCACAAAACCTGGCATCAGATCTGGATGTTTAATGATCTTCTGAAAACATCTTGCCAACACAGGATGCACAGTCGTCAGTCTTTTCAAAACCGCTAAAACATTTGAATCTGCGATGTTAGTCAGCTCCATTTCATGCAGCGTCTAAATTTCTTCTATTCGTTTTGCCCCAAACAACACCCGACCAGAAGTTAATCATGTCTTTCAATGGAGGGACTTCGGTGTCTCGCTGGTTATTTTGCTTTACACTCAGTTCGCGGTATAACCTTGTTGCATTTGCCCGGAAGGTTCGATTTTGCTACCTTCTTGCACTACTTCTCTTGTACCGACACACTCTAGCATTGAGATCATTAAGTCTGGGCCGGTGGTAGTCTATAATCTCATCCGTTATTGCTGGTGTCAAGGTCTCGATATACCGAGGGTGAATGATTTCATTAACATGGTGTATCAGCGTATTGTTTCCATTGCCTTTCTTATACGGAGGCAATTAACCCAATTATTACCTTACTTTGCTGACATCTATATTCAACTAGGTTTTCCATAGTTGATCTTGTTTCCTTCCTCGGGCAAAGACTGCATTCGGAGGCCTAGTTTTGCGGTCCAACGTTCAAACGACTGCCATACCTGTAGAATACACAAGAGTTTGCACCTCTAACGCAGTTAGTGTTGCGTTCGAATGCATAAATAAAACCTTAATGAATTCCAGTAAAGCACGAACAAAATTCCTTTGAAGATGAGGCAGTTTTTCTGGGTTTTCGTTGTTTACATTAACGGAAACTTTTTTTCTGAATGTAGTTATACTGAATCCATTCAGGTCTTCGTTTTCCACACCTTCCAGTGGGAGTTCATCAATAGGAGGCTGCTGTTCTACTTCCACTTTGATAAAAGCTAGTTCAACAGCCGAAAGCAATCTGTTTACAAATATTGAACGTTTTTGGTCTGCTAAATTATGTTCCTGAATTCTTGTGACTAGATTCGGATACTTGAGTAGGAAGAGATGAATTTCTTCTCTCCTTACACTTTGCACACTTTTCTCTGCCGAAAAATAAAGACGCATAACATATCTGTTCATATGATATGTCAATTTGAATCGTCTTCTTGTTTTCTGAAGCTCTGCTCCTGCCTCCGGTTGTATCAGGACATCTGCTTCTGGAGGGTGTGGCGGAACTGAATCATCATCAGATTGAAAAAGAACATTAATTGCTGCTGCTTCATCATGTAATGCTGCTTTCTTTCACGGATGTTCCTTGGTAACGCTTTTCCACGGCAAATCAACCTGCCGTTTAATCTCGATTGTTCGGTTTTCTGATATAAGAAGATTATTCCTGTTGTCCTCTATCTTAGCGATAAGTTTTCTCACTACAAATTCCTGTATGCGAGGATACATGGCAGCAAACTTTGTCCTGCATTTTGTATTTATTTTCACTTTTGGTTTCAAACTTCGCACTTTTATTATGGAGACGGAGAAATTTCCCTTTCATTGTGGTTTCCCACTTGATGCTCTCACACGATATTTATGTTAAGGTGATTGGCTGCAAATTTCTAACGCTAGCCACAGCATACACAGCAGGCACAGTTTCACTTATAGTTCATTGAAATTGCAATCAGATACAAACGAATTCGCTGCTCTTCCTAGATTCCGTTTAAAAATAAAAAATCTCACATATGAATTCAAATATTGTACTAAGTTCTGTACCCAAAATTGAATTTCAAGCTGGGCTTAAATCAATTCAAGCAGTTATTATCCACAATTCTAGATAAATTTCAATCCTTGAAAGGATTGGACATTTTATTATGAAAGAATACTCATCTTGTTGTTAGCAGAGCAATAATATAATATTATTGCAAATGTTCCAAATTTGTCACACTTTATCAGACTTTACGGATTTTATTTTTAAATTGGAGTTTTAAGCAGAAATAGTTAATGCACGCACACAGATTTCTTAAAACCGGTCTAGTAGAAAAAACTGAGAAAGTTTTGAGTTTCTTCAACATGATTATTTCAGGTGAAGAGACTTATTAATACATTATAAATAATTATTATGAAGAGAAATAATGTAAATATTCTGTAAAATTTAAAGAGGATTAGTGATAACCGTTTAGCGAGACTCAGAAAACTTCTTGAGCATGTTTTGGCTATGTATTTATTGGGGGGTTATTGGAGAGTATAGGCAAGCAAAACTCAGAGTCGGTAAAGCGACAGATTAACTACGTCAGTGCTCATCAAACATCCAACATCGATAGTTTTAATTGAAAAATTTTAATAAAAATAAATGGTATAAGTATAACAATCAAAACGCAATGAAAAATTTACTTAATTATATATTTACCAATAGAATTAAGGACAACGGATAAAGCGATAACCAGATTACCAGTGAAGATCATCATTTTTTTCTGATACACTGAGGAATTTGATACACAGAGAATTTCTTGAACCCTATAATTATACGAACGTTTATTATTCTACAAGGTGTTTCAGTATATTTACTAGTCGTTATCTCACTCTTGCTTCTAAATTAACACTTATATTTGCAAGACATACATTAACGAGGCAAATATTATTTATGTGAGATAAATAAATTTCATAAAGACGCAATTCGCTACAGCAAATCTTAAATAATTAACAAGTTTTTGAAGTTTATGATGGGTACATGTTAACCAGTTGAACGAAAAGATAAAAAAATTGACTCTCTAGATCTAAATTAGTAAATTTCACTAGTTCTACTATTTCATTTAGACAAAAGTGTGCGACTAGATAGATTAGTAGAAAATTATTAATACGATATTTGAAATATTTATTGATTCGATATTGAAAAATCACTAATTTCTTATTAAAAATATATGAATGTGCGTAGGGCTGACTATATTACTTAAAATTAAATTATATAAATGGGAAAGGTAGCAAAACAGAAAAGTTTGTTAAGAGGACGATAATGTATAACAGTTTTAATTTTATTAAAACAATAAAAAAGAAATATTGTGAAAATTGTGATCAAGCTAAAATTACGTTATCTTTATAATTTTACGTTCGGGTACTAAAATATGTTGATATTAATATAAAAGATGGAATGCTTTTTTTATCTTAGTATCAACATACCTTTTATAATTTATACCCTCTCAAAAAAATCACGCAATTTACTTTATCTGATCTTAAATTTTTCAATATTGTTAGGAAGATTTATTCATTTTATTCGCTGATATATTTATGTATCATTAGTGAGATTATTTTTGTATGTAAGTTTCGACTTTAATAGTCATGAGGGGATTCTATTGAATTTCGAGAATAAAATTTTAAAATAGGTTCTGGCAAACCTTTTAGCTAAGACCACAAACAACTATTTTAAAATTTGGATTATACGTAAGACTTAAAAAATAATTTTTTTTTCTGACGAACCTTCTAATTTTTCCCGAAAAACAAGCGAATTATATTATTGTTACCATAATTCGTGCTTCAAATACCAGCTACCTTAAAAATCCGGACTCTTGTAATTTCCTCCCCTTTCACTGATCTACGTGGCCAATTTGCAGTAATTTCACTGCCACCCTTTCGAGCGATAACTTGCAAGGTGGCGAGCGCCATCCTGGGTACTAGGATGAAGTCTACAACCGAGGTAAGGATGGGATAGGATGGGACAGGACATGGCCGGATGAAGCCCTTGATATTCGCTATACTCTATATACTATAATAGAAGGTGAACCACATACTCATACATAGCACTCACATCTCGGCGAAACAAGGTGTCGCCCTCGGCAAAGTTACAAGCATAACCCCAAGCTGCGGCATCACCTTGCTACAGAGCTACCAAGTGAGATCTAGTTGGGGTGAGGGTATTGAGGGGGGGGGGGGCGAAGTCGGTAGAAGTTACGGCGTCTCGACGACGACGCCGCTGCCTAAGTCTAGTCTTCGGCATTACCCGCACCCAGCGCCTTCCAACCTACTAGCTTCCTCGCGAATACCAGCCGCTTACCCCTGAACCTCCTTCTCAACCAACCCCCGGAAGTCGGTGGTTCCGGAATAGCGGGGGTCTCAGGTGTTACTCGGGATAGTTAGCCACTTTGCCTCTTGCTAAATCTAAAGCGAAAACGCTACTTCTGAAGGGGGGCCTAGGGAAGGGATGTAAGAAAGTACAAGGAAATAAAGGAGGTAAGGATGAGGGTAGGAATGATGGAGAGAAAAGCCGGAGCACTATGGGACTCACCCTCGTGGCGGCAGCGGAATTTGATGAGCCTTCCGGGCTGACGCGCGAGGATCGCAAGTTTCCGCGAAGTTTTCACCCCGAGAGAACACCAGGGTTTAGGAAAGAGGGGCGGTGGAACTTCAGTCGGAAGAGAATATTAAATTTGTTTAACGAGCTACGCCACTTTAGGGGGTCCATGGGGAGAGATTCTGGGTGCCTTTGGAGTTGGCGCGACTTTTTGAAGGGAAGGAAGTCTAGGCGGCAATTAAATTCTGAGTCAATTAGAAGTATCTCGTACACGAGAGGTAAAGTAGGGTTATTATTTTCGGTTTAGTGAAAAGCAATATTGGTTGGACTTTATTTATGATAAGTCGATAAAAAACCCAAAAAATAGAAAGTTTTATAATTTGGTTACAGCTTCTCAGATTTTTTTAGGTTCTCAAAGAAATAATTTTTGTATCTTGAATCGGTTGATATTCTCAGAAAACTATTTGGTTTTTTAAGAATTAATATCGTATTCTTACTCCTTGAAGAGTGTTCATGAGATGATGAAAAGAACGCTTATTCGAATTTTGTTTGCGGAAATAGTGAGTTTTGTACGGCTTCCAACAAAAATAATTTAGAATAACATTGGGAAAGCTTCATTTTTTACAAATAAGACTTGTACACGTAATTTTCATACAAAAACCTCTCAAAAAAGTGCTCTGGGTTATAATGGACCTAATCATTACATTTTTGTCGTTTTCTTACAGATGATTTTTCATATACTAATAAACAAGTTTCAAGAATTTTTTATTAATTATTAATCGCTTAAACCATTTTTATTTGTATAAATAATAATTTGTACAAATTGTATCGCAAATTATCGGTATCCTAATAACCAGATTAACTAATTAGGCTATACAGAAATCAATATGGTCAATTCAATATTTCAAAAATTATTTATTATTCAAGTGTAAATCATGATTACAATAAGGCAGAAAAATGTAGTTTTTGCACATTTTTTCAAAAAACTCTATCGAATTCTGACGGTATGTCTTATTGTTTTATTACTTTCACATAATTATTTAAATAAATTATTTTGCTTTGAATAATATAGTTTGAAAAAATATAAGAAATGTACACCTTAAAGGATTGATTTCAGAGTTTAAATAATTAGTTTATATCTTTCAGAAAAACTAGGAACTTCAGTTATTTTGCAAAAAATTATTTAAACCAATGGGAATCGCTTAAAGAACGATGGTAATTGGTAAAAATAGAAGACATCGCAGAAATACAGGGTGTCCCACTACTTAAAGTACATTTTTATATTTTGGAATTCCTCATAAAAAATCGAGTTGAAAATAATGATGAAAATTTGTTGTAAAGTTAATAATTATCGAGTAATTAACAATTAAATATTAACCAATCGTAAGCATGCGTTATATGGACGACAGTCCATGTGTCACGGATGAGGGTGTTTGCGCAAAAGAGTAATTTTAAATTTTCAGGAGGTTGTGAATATCAATGGTGCAACTTCACACCTCAACTGAGATACGAGATTCTTAAAAAATATCTTTTCATTTAGAATCCCCGTTGAATTATTTTAACTTTCTTCAAATATTTCTAATTCTGTAGAATTCAAACGAATTCTTAGAATTCACTTGTGCTCGTTTGAATTCTTTTGAATTTCTCCAAGTCTTTTGTATTCTCTGAATTTCAAAATTCCCTGAAATCTTTTGAATTCTATGAATTCTTTTGTATGCTCTAAATTTTTTTGAAATTCTATAATTTTTGTAAATTCTGTTAATTCTTTTAATGTTTGTGAATTCTCTTGCACTCTGTGAATTCTTCTGCATTCTCTACATTCTTCTTAATTATTTGAATTCTTCCGCTATTCTCTGAAATCATCCGTATTCTCTGAATTCTTCTTAATTGTCTGAATTCTTTTAAATTCTGTGAACTCTTTTAAATTCTCTGAAACATTTTGAATTCTTTTGTATTCACTAAATTCTTTCGAAATGCTGTAATTCTTTTTTAATTCTGTGAATTTTTTTTGAGGTTTGTGAATTCATTTGCAATCTGTGAATTCTTCCGAATTTTCTAAATTCTTCCTAATTCTTTGAAATCTTCTTAATTCTATGAATTCTTACACTATTCATTGATTTCTTCCGAATTCTCTGAATTATTCCAAATTCTTTGAATTCCCTGATTTATTCTGAATTCTCTAAATTGTTTTAAAATTTTCTGAACTCTCTAAAGTGTTTTGAATTTGTTAAATTCACGGTATCACTGCATTTTTTTAAATATTTGTAAATTCTCTTGAAATCTTTACCATACACCATGAATTGTGCTAACTTTCTCCAAGTCTTTTGTATTCTTTGAACTCTTCTAAATTATTATAAATTCTCTTATAAATTTTGAAATGTCTGAACTGTTTCCAATTCTCTGAAATATTTTGAATTCTATGAATTCTTTTTTATTGTCTTTTTTTTGAATTATCTGAATTCTTTTGAAATTTTCTGAATTATTTGAACTGTTCTGAATTTTTTTATTTTCACAAGACCACTGAATTCTTTTAATAATTTTTAATTATCTTTAAATTATTAGAATACATTCCAAGCTACTTTGAACTCCTACAGATCTTTTGAGTTTTCTGAATTCCCTAAAAATCTTTAGAATACACGTAGAATTATTTTAACTTCCATCGAGTATGTTGCATTATGTAGAATTCAAACGATTTCCTAGAATCTACATGTGCCCCTTTGACTTCTTATGAAGTTTTTTTGAACTCTATTAAAACCTTTACAATGCACCATGAATTATTTTGAATTTCTACAATTCTTTTCCATTCTCTGAATTCTCCTGAATTCTTTTGAATTCTCTGAAATATTTTGTATTCAAATAGTCTTCTGAATTCTTTTTCAGTTTTCTGAATTCTTTCGATATGTCTCTAATACGCGTTGATTTATTTTGAATTCCTTCAAGTGTTTTGAATTCCTTCAAGTGTTTTGAATTCTGTAGAATTCTGCAAGGCTAAAAATATTCGAATAAAGTTAAAGTAACTCAGCGCTTATTCTAAAGATTTCAAGTGAATTAAAAATATCCAAAAGAAGGAGTTCAACCTAACTCAAGGTGTATTCTAATGATTTTAAGATAATTAAAAAACATTTTTGAAACATTCAGTGATATCGTGAGAATTCAACAAATTCAGAGTAGTTTAAAGAGATCATGAACTTTCGAAACAATTCAGAGAATTCAGAAGAATTGAGAGAACTTTGAAGAATGAAGAGAAATTCGAAGAATTCACAGATTTCAAAAGAATTCACAGAATTCAAAATAAATTTAGATAATTTAAAAAATGTAGATAATACAAAAGAAATTATAGCATTTTAAAATTATTGAGATAATTGAGAGAATTGAGTAGATTTCAGAGAGTACAAACCACTTGAAAAAATTGAAAATAATTTATGGTTACTGAATTTAAAATAATTCAACGTGTATTCTGAAGGAAAACATATTTTCTAAGAATCTCGTCTCTCAGTTGTCGTGTGAAGTTGCACCATTGATATTCACAAGCTCCTGCAAATTTAAAATTACTCTTTCGCGCACACACCCTCATTAGTGACACATGGACCACCCAACGCATGCTTCCGATTGGTTAATCTTTCATTGTGAATTAATCATTAATTATTAACTTTACAACAAATTTTTATTGTTATTTTCAATCATTAATGATTAAAAAAAATACTTGAAACTTTTTCATTTGTTTATGAAATTCTCGTTTAGAGAAGTTGTTTTTCGGCATGCTGGAAGGGGATGGGTAGATTAAACTCAAAAGTTAATTTACAAGTCACATTTGGGGAAGTATTTCTAAGAGGATTCAGTGTTTTTTGTGAAAAAAATAAAGTTTTCGTATGGTATTCTTATGGAAAAATTAAGGGGCTGAATCTTTCAGATCGAAAAACAAAAGATGCGTATTTATTCTTTCCGGGGACCTTACAAAAATGTCCATTTCCTCAGACGAAATTCGTGACTTCTATTGCGGATCACCCTACTGTATAGTATTAAACATTTTTACGTTTTGGACAGAATGAAATAAGTTTAATTTTCCCATGTTATTCTAATGAGAAACTTCAAGGTATGAGCGCTGCGTGCTATTATTGAGACATTAAAAATAAAAAAACGCTTGAACTTTTTTGGAAACCTATCAAAACTGTGGGAAGCTGCAAACAAAATTTAAAACTTTTTATTTTTTGGTCAATCCTGGTTCATGAAACAGTCAAAATAATCCATATACCCTGTTTGAGAGGGATATATTTCACTCCATCGTTTCAGCAAGAGAACGAACGGAAGCAGCTGCCGGAGGCTCGGGACATAAACGATAAACGATAAACGATAAGTGGGAGTGCACCGGCCATCTAGCTTCAAGCACCTGGGTCTTCTAAATCCTCACTACGTCACTGGCTCTTAGGGAGCAAAAAAAAAAAA
>CAKNWU010157679.1:0-12611 GCA_932072015.1 Andricus quercustozae | reverse complement strand
AAAAACGACAAGTTAACAAGGTTCATGGGTCAACTTCCCGGTTAGATTGGTCTGATAGGACGAGGTAAGCAGACCAGCGAGCTTTGCTGTGATCTGTCTCCAAAATTAATTTCTTGACGTGAGATTCCACAAGACTGGTAGAATCTCTTTTGAATCGGTGTTCGAAATTTAGTCAAATTTGAGAAAGAAGAAAGCTGGAATTGAGAGAATTGTATCAGGGACGCCTGTACACTTTTTAATCATACTCTGGATTGAACGAAGATGAATTGGATTTTTGATTGAATGGACAAGGACAACTAGGAGGAAGGCTACCAATTTTAGAACCTCGTCATCTATCGATAAGTACACTGATTGTTAGAAATTGTACAAATTTGTGACGCTGAGTGCATGAGTGAAAGGAAATTAGGTATTTTTGATTGAAGTAATCGGAGTGCGATTTCAGTTTGTGTTTGATTCTCTCCTGTCTTTTGGAAATCCCAGACCCAAAAGACAGACGTCTATCAATCATGAACTGTTAACAAGTGAAATGCTAGTTTGATTATATCGTTCGTACCAAATTGTAATTTGGAATTGGATGCTGAGTAAAAAGAAGGTCTTATAAACTTATGTTTAAAGGTCTCATATAAAATTGACTAGAATCGCATAGAGTACAACAATAAATTTGATTAACGAGAAAGGCAGTGATTATGATCAATAGAAAATACTCGAGAAGGAAAGGCAGGATATTTTCCATTCATCTTATTTGTAATTTAAATTTTGAATACATGTCAGAGCATGCCAATAAAAATAAAAATCCTCACATATTTATACTATCTTGTTATATTGGTTTTATGTGGTCCTCAGCCTTATATAATCTATGTATTTGAATACATTTCTTCAGGTCTTACTGTCTAATGAAAGGATTAGATTTTTTCTCACAAATCTGTTGTTGCTTATATTATCTATTGCTATCTTGTGTTATCTCGTCTTTTCTCTTTATAGTATCTTTTACCGAAACTTGTATCTCTTATTTTTTAAGGTTTCGTATGCTCGGGTAGGGTATTTAAAAAAAATGAAAGTTTGAAGGTTGGAGATGCTTGTTGATTTTCCGGTGGGAATCCATGAAAAACTAACCCAGAATTTTTCCCCGTGTCCTCCGATGACATTTGACCCTGCCGAATCGCCCTCAAAGTTGTAGAAAATCAGTAAATCGATGCACGTACACCAGGGCGGAGTGAAAATGATCAAATTAGTCAAATCCTTTGAGCTGAGCGTACCAAATTTGTGGGTTGACATCCGGAAAGAGTGAAAAAAACTTTTGAAATCGGTTAATATCTTCTGTTTTCTTTTTTTATTTGAAAATTCAAAGAAAATATCCCTATTGCTACAAAAAACTTTGCGAATTTTTTTTTGCAGTGTTTACTAGTAAATAATGATAAATAATTATAAATTAAAAAAATAAATTTTTGCTCAATTCCGAATTTTTTGAAAATGCCCACAAAACGTGTTTTTTGGATTGAGTCCCATGCAAAGTATATTTTTATTTGAATAGCAGTTTATTATCCAAATTAATTGTAGACTAACAATGCAATTAATTTTACCGCTATATTTTAAACATTACTTTTTAGATTAGTCGAATGTCGCCAATGATGACTGACACACTGGACTAAAACAGCTTTGCCAGGTTGCAAGGCGGCATGGGTCTGCCACGATTGTCATTAAAAAGATGTTTTCTATACGTTTTTTGCTTGACGGGAACGTTTTTGGTGATTATGAATGTTCGGCAAAAAGAAATTTGGCACAGTTCACGTGCAGATGCCGGACAAATACAGTCCATCCGAGTGGCAGATGGCTCCCAAGTAAGAATTTTTAATCATAATAAATAATAAGATTATTACGTAATTTATTTAATTACTAAAAAGCAAAGCAATATTTCAATTAAAATATTAAATTATTATTGATTTACCACATTTTTGTATTGAATAGTATCTATTCTAAAGGTTTTCCCAGTACTCAATGTACATTTTTATATTTTTGAATTTCTCATAAAAATTGGAGTTGAAAATAATAATAAATTTTTTTTGAATAGTTAATAATTAATGAGTAATTAACAATTGAAGATTGACCAATCGGAAGCATTCTTTAGAATGACGACAGTCCATGTGTCACTGATGAGGGTTTGTGCAAAAAAGGGTCATTTTTAATTTTCAGGAGGTTGTGAATATCAATGATGCAACTTCACACGGCAATTGAGAGATGAAAGAGATTCTTAGAAAATATATTTTTCTTTGAGTATTTATAATTATGTGGAATTTAAGCGAACTCTCAGAATTCAGAAAATTCAAAAGATCTGAAGGAGTTCAAAGTAACTTGAAATGTATTCTAATAATTTGAAGATAATTACAAATCATTAAAAGAATTCAGTGGTCTCGTAAGAATTAGAAAATTCATAACAGTTCAAATAACTCAGAAAATTTCAAAAGAATTCAGATAATTTAAAAAAAAATGACAATACAAAAGAATTCATAGAATTCAAAATATTTCAGAGAATTGGAAAGAATTCAGACATTTCAAAATTTATAAGAGAATTTAGAATAATTCAGGAGAGTTTAAAGAATACAAAAGACTTGGAGAAAGTTAGAATAATTCATGGTGTATGGTAAACATTTCTAGAGAATTAAACAAAAATTTTTATTCTGAAGAATATGTTTGAATTATACAGGATTCAAAATATTCAAAGAAAGTTCAGAAAATTTTTTAAAGAATTCAGAGAATTCAGAATAAATCAGGGCATTCATAGGATTTTGAAGAATTTAGAGAATCAAGAAGAATTCAAAGTATTAGGCAGAATTTAAAAAATTGGAATGAATTCACAGAGTGCAAATTAATTCACAAAGTTCAAAAGAATTCACAGAATTAGAAAAAAATTAGAGTATTTCAAAAGAATTTAGAGAATACAAAAGAATGCAAAAGGTTTCAGAGAATTTAAAAGAATTGAGACAATTGAGAAGAATCCAGAAGAATACAGAGAATTCGGAAGTATTCAGAGAATAGCGGAAGAATTCAGAGAATTAAGAAGAAGTCAAAGAATTAAGAAGAATAGAGAGAATTCAGAAGAAGGTGTACTGTAAAGGTTTCAAGAGAATTGCAAAATACTTCAAAACAATTCAAAGGAGCACAAGTGAATTCTAAGAATTCGTTTGAATTCTACAGAATCATAAATACGCGAAGTACGTTAAAATAATTCAACGTGTATTCTAAAGGAAAATATATTTTCTAAGAATCTCTCAGTTGCCGTGTGAAGTTGCATCATTGATATTCACAACCTCCGGCAAATTTAAAATTACTCTTTTGCGCACACACCCTCATCAGTGACACATGGACTCTCGTCATTCTAACTCATGCTTCCAATTGCTTAATCTTTAATTGTCAATTACTCATTAATCATTAACTTCACAAAAAAAAAATCATTATTATTTTCAACTACATTTGATATGAGGAAGTCAAAAATATAAAAATGTACCTTGTGTACTGGGGCATCCTGTATAAGTGATAGAAAAGGTAAGAAAGGACAATATATTTGATAATTAATGAAATTGATATCATAACTTCAGAATTAATGTGTAATATTTGTGTACAATATATATATATATATAGACAATCAAACGAGGGCATTTTTTCAGAAATAATAATTTACGATAAAAAACATTAACATAACCTAAAGTTGTTCAAAATTTCAAGTTTGTTTTTTGATGTTAAATTATTTTTGTTTAGCATGAACGATTTTCCGGTTACTCATTCTGAATTTTAATCTGAAAAATAATGATATAGGAAAAATCTTATGATTTTTTAAATTATAAATACCAATTTTCGGTGAAAAAAACAAACATAACATCTAAAAAAAATAGTTTCAAATTGTAAATATTTTTTGAAGTTTAATTAATTTTTTTCAAATAACTCATTTCCGGTGAAAAACGTTAGCATAACTATAAATTATTCCGAAATTGTAAATATTCTATATCAATATTTCCAGTTGAAACCACTAGATGGTTTTTCAATAAAAAAAACCCGATTTCCGATTTAATACGCTAATCTAGCCAAAAATTGTTCATAATTGGGAATTTTCATCAGGAGTTTTATTTAAAAATCCAATTTTTCGATGAAAGAAACTAACGAAACCTAACATTTTTAGAAATTTTAAGTCTTCTTTGAAGCTTTATGATTTTATATTAAAATTCTTGAAAAATACTAATTTTCCAGCGAAAAGGACCAAAATAGACATATATAATATTTTCAATAATTAATTACATAATTTCAAAGTTTTAATTTAAATGCGCAAGAGTATTATGAAGCGTAAATGTTTCTCAATTTGCATAAGGTTCTATGAGTTTTTTTGTTGGAAGAGATTATTTGCAGACATAATTTAAAAAAATTTTAATTTAACATATACAATTTTTCTTATTAAACGAGATTATTTGTGGACCAAATTTTCGAAAATGCCAAACAAAATATAAACACTGAAAAAATTGCTAGGTGCGCCAAATATTTACTTTATAGGATATGCCCTGTAAAAAATGTTTATTTGAATCAAACGAAAAAAATTTCTGATATTATGTAATTGAAATAAATAAATGTTTTGTTTGGAATAAAAAATTTAATTATTTCAATAAAGATGAAAAACATGTACCTCATTTGTTAAACAATTGGTTTATTATGATTTTTTTATGAAAATAAACGATTTACTTATATTAAATATATTTGAGTTTATACAAATTTTTGTTTGATTTAAAAAAAAAATATAATCCACAAATTGAAAATACGACAGTTCCTTAGAAAAAACGCCAGGAGCGCAGAGTAGGCTTTCTCACAATAAACAAGAATTTTATTTATTTTAACAAGAAATTTATTTAATTTTAATAATGTTCTATTTAAATCATATAAAAAGTTCAAATAAAGAATTCCATTAAATGAAACAAACATTTTGTTTGACCCCATATCAAAGAAAAAATTTGTTTGATTCAAATAAAATTTGTTTGAATGAAATATTTTTCTTAGTGTAGTACCGCTATTCTATTAGTTGGGACAACCATTTCATTAGTTGTTGGTTGTTATTGAATAGTCACTGCAACTACACTCAGACAAATGTTTGTTTGAATCAAATAAACATTTTTTTGACCCAATGTCAAAGATAGAATTTGTTTGATACACATAAAATTTGTTTGAGTTGGACAATAGCGCGTTTGAAACAGTTAACTTTTTTTCAAAAAATATTTCATTTCGATCAATAAAATATTTGCTTGACCCTATATTAAAGAAAGAATTTGTTTGATACAAACAAACATTTTTCTGAGTTTAATGAAGTTGATGTGCCAAGTAATAAAATAGCAGTATCAACTAATAAAATAGTAGCACCATATCTTACCAACTAAATATTTGGCCAAATTAACCATTTATTTTCAGTGTAAAACAACTTCAGGTAATGAACGATCAATCAGGTTTTCAGAAGTAATGATTGCGAGATTTTTTAGACATTTCTTTACATCACTTTTTTAGATAGGATCATGAAATCTGGAAAGAAAAAAGAAAATTTTACATTAAAAAAAATTTTTGGTTTAATTCAAAAAAATCTTTGTTTGATTTAGGGTCAAATAAATGTTTGTTTGATGCAAAAAAAAAACATTTTTCTTAGTGTGCTACTGCTATTCTACTAGTTAATACATCCATTTCATTACTTGCTGGTACAAATTTAATAGTCACTGCAACTAATAAAATTGTTGTTCCAACTAATAAAATAGCAGCATCAACTGATAAAACAGTAGTACCATATATTAGAAACTAAATAGTTGGCCAAAACAAATATTTGTTTGCAGTATAAAACCACTTCAAGTAATTACAATCCAATCAGGTTTTCAGCAGTAATGATTGTGAGATTTTTGAGACATTTCGCTACACCACTTTTTTTTAGATAAGATGTTCGTTTGAATCAAATTCTTTCTTTTTTATATAGCCAAACAAATATTTTATTGAATGAAACATACTTTTTTTTTATTCAAACACCATTGTTGAACTTAAACACATCTTATTTGACATTTTTCTTAATGTGTTGCATAAAAACTCGTCCACTCTAGGAAGCAGTTTCACTAACTTAAAATCTTGCATAATTTAAAGGTGCTAAATGCAACAGTTGTGACGAACATCGCAGAAAGTTTTGTGGACACTACCGACCTTTCAAAAAGACCTTGGTACATGAAAGGTGGAAAAAGACGACCTCAACCGGCTGTAAAACTTCGACATACCGGAAGACGATTAGCTCGTCTTTGGCCCGATGAAGATCCCAAAGATGATAGGGTTTCAAATCAGGTAAAGTAAAGTGAAATAAAGCATTGTTTTACAAAAAATTGAGTTAAATAGTTCATTATGCACCAAGGGCGAGAAGCGGTATGTTTTCGGTATGGGCCATAATGCCGTGATTAGGAAAAACACCGTTAACTGCAAAAAATCGCAAAATGAGTTTTTTAAAAATATTTTCGGAATCATGAAAAAACATCTGATTATTAAAATAATTTGTGCAAATTGTTAATTGCTTCAAAAATAATTATTGCATAATTTATGGAAAACACCGTTAACTGCAAAGATCGTATTTCGAGAAAAGCGGTACTATTACAGTGTCAAGAAATTATATTGTTAAAAAATATGAAAGATAAACATTTAGTTGGAAATTTTCGAAAGAAATTAATAAAATGGCATTGATGATGAACAACGGTATTCCTGATCTAATTTCTTAAATTTATATATAACTTAGAGATTCATTTCAGATTTAAGATTTAAAAAATTTATTTTGCAATATTTTAATCGTTTGTTAAAATCTCATTGATTCTAATCCAAATACGTAATTAATGGACGTTCCCTTACAAAAGTTTGGAAATGTATGGTTTTATAAATGGTACGTTTTACTCCCTAGGGACTTAAAAGAAGAACTTTAGCCCCGCCAAAGAATGTCTTTGGACCCGCCTTATAGGCATTGCAAATTGCTGAAATCATGCATATGTTACTAACAAACCTTGATATTGTTTGAATAATTTGGCACTCTTTTAAATTAAATAACTTATAAATTGCTGCAATTATGAGACAATATGTAATATTTTTACCGATTGCCGGTAAGCTAGATCACGTGCTAAAGTTACTATTATAAGATTAACTTTTTATTCCTTTTATCATATTCGAAGATATTTTGAACTAAAGTTCATCAGATTGCCAAATTGTACCTTTCTATAATATTTTAATATATTTTTCTGTTTTCAGCTGATGTTTATACCTCCGGACTACAACAAAACGAATGCTGAAATACCATTAAAGAGAATATTGGTTCCCCATGGGATGGGTGAGGCCAAAGTTGGGCAAGATATTTTTATACAACAGGGTTGCCCCGTTAATTCGTGTACAATAACTCGTGATAATCCTGCCGAGGCTGACTTAATTTTATTCAAAGACTACGTGACTCACGTGGGACGAAGACGTCTCAATCAGGTATTTAAATCCTCATTAAATTAAACCCTTCTCATGTTGAATAAATCGATCCTCTAAATTGTTTTTTTTAAGTCTTAATAATTCTTTTCATTTTTTGACCCTAGGAGAGAATCTAGGAAAAGTTATGGAATTATCTTAATAAAGTAACTCTTTGAAAATCCTGGGCCCATAACCTGTCGAAATCTTTTCAAAATTTAAACTTTTTTCTAAATTTAAGTGCTCACTTGAGCGAAGAGCTTTTTTAAGTTTAATGACCCATAACGTTCAATGAACAATTGCCTGAGATTTAGTAGCAGTTGGTCGATTTTTTCTGCTGATGGGAACGCACGTAATTCTGTACATGTAGTGTCAAGTCGCTTTACTTGTTAAGATAAAGTGAAGAGAAAAACAATTTACAGACACGTTGTCGCGTTGAAGGTTAACGTCAAGGTCAGATAAGGTTGTGAAATTGCAAATAGGTTTGCTAATTTTCTTTTTGTCACTAATGAGAGTCTGCTTCTTCACTCTATTGTATCGCCCGCATGTCCGTGGTCTGGTTTGAATGTGTTCGATATACACCAATTATTATCGATTAGAGGCGTTTGTTTTCAAATGTTTTGACTTAAATAAAAAAAATGCTCCGTCATTTACGTTTGAAGTATTTTTATTAAATAAACAGAACTGAGCAATTTATTTTTAGAGTATACTTCTAAAAAGGTCATTCAAGAATATTGATTGGATACTCAGTCTAGAGAAATGCTTTGGCATCCCACTTAAAAGTCGCAAAAGGATTCTTGGCGCAGGTTAATGAAAGTTAATTTACTAACATTAAAAAAAATCTTTTTTAGATTTTTTGTAAACCAATTTCAAAACTTCCGATACTAGTGTCGAAAAACGATTTAGAGAAGACACCTCCTCCCAGTAGTCACGCCGAATTCATTTTCTACCAACAAAAAAATATATAACGTGTCCTAGTTGTGGGAAGTTTAAATCAGGGACCCTGATTTTAAATTCCGAATACTAGGATGCACGGTTTTCTTTTCGTATTGGAAAAAGTGTTCGTTGTGTGTAGTGGGAGGAGATGTGGGTCACATCCCTCTCATCCTTTGGAATATATTCCAACTAATTCTTCGTCCCTTCTTAAGGTCCACCCTTTAAAATTATTTAATATTTTACAAAATTTAATAGATTTTGGGACTTTAAAGTGAGATGCAAAAGGAACTCCTAAGCCAAGTATTAACAATATTCATGTGTGACCTTTTCGGAAGTACTATATCCTATTTCAGGGTTGCAGCCTCAAGCAGAATCCCCTAAAGTTTCGCTTACGTGTCCGTCCGTCCATCCAAACGTTCATCCGTCGTACTTTTTTCCAAGTAGTGAAAGTAAAGGGAAATGAGAGGAAAACAAAGGGGAAATGAGGGTGTGGAAGTAAGAGAAAATGAGGTTTGGAGAAATAGAGGATATAAGGGGGAGTAGTGAAAATGAGAGTAGGGATGTGGAGAATATCAGGGAGAGGAAGTAGGTGAAGTGAGTGTAAGTGAGGGGGAGTAGGGTAAATTATTAGAAATTAGGGTGAGTAGTGGAGGTGAAATAAGGGCTGGGGAAGGAAAGTAGGAGAAAGGTAGTGCTAGCTAGGGTATCGAGAAGAGGTGGAAGAAGTTGCGGGATGGGCAGCAGAATGTGAAGTGCGTGGTAGGAAAGTAGGGGAAATGAGGGTGTGGAAGTGAGAGTAAATGAAGAGGGTGGGAAGTAAGGGAAATATGGGGCAGTAATGAAAATGAGGTGAGGGAAGTATAGGAAATTAGGGAGAGGAAGTAGGAGACGTGAGTGTAAGTGAGGGGCAGTAGGGAAAATGTTCAGAAATTAGGATGAGTATTAGAGTAGAATTGACGGATGGGGAAGGAAAGTAGAGGAAAGGGATTGTGAGCTAGGGTAGCGAGGGGAGAGCTAAGTATAGCAGGAAGTATTTTTAGGATGGGGTGAAGGAGGTTGAAGTGCGGGGTGGAGAAGTAGGAGAAATGAGGGTGTGGAAGTGAGAGTAAATGAGGAGGGTGGGGGAAGTGAGGGAAATGAGGGTTTGGAAGTGAGAGGGAATG
This sequence comes from Andricus quercustozae, assembly GCA_932072015.1. NCBI lineage: Eukaryota > Metazoa > Arthropoda > Insecta > Hymenoptera > Cynipidae > Andricus > Andricus quercustozae. The sequence continues at coordinate 3,030 of CAKNWU010157679.1, read as the reverse complement.
AGGAGATCGGGAAATAAGGGAAATGTGGGAGAGTAGTGAAACTGAGAAGAGGGAAGTAGAGGAAATTAATGAGAGGAAGTAGAAGAAGTGACACTTAGTGACGGAAAGTAGACAAAACGATTACAAATGAATGAGATGTAGTTACCAAATAGAAAAATTTGCAAAGCATACATTTTTTTCAATTTCTGGAAAGATCAAAATGCATAGTTTTTCATAAAAAATTATTGTACAATTAATTAATTTTCCTGTTTTGATATTTTTGTGAGAAAATTAAATTGTATGCTAGAAATTGAATAATTACGTTATATTCCTTTCAGTAATTGAAATGCGAGTTTTGAAAATTTCCACCTTTATCTTGGATACATTCTCTTCTTTTTATCATTTAATTTATTCTATAGAATTTTCGCAATTTTTAAGTTATTAAATAATTGTTGATAATAATGAATTTTTTCTTGTATTTAGGTATGGATGCTCTACTTTTTAGAATGTCCCTATCATACACAGAGTGTCAAGAATGTTTTAGTGAATTGGACTGCAACTTATCGCCGAGATAGTGACATAGTAGCGCCATACGAAAGATGGCAGTATTTCGATCCTAGTGTTACTCAAATCCAACAGAGTTTTAATTATGCTGCGAACAAGGACGAGAAAGGTAAGAAAACACATTTTTTTTAGGAAAACCACCTTATCATTTCGATTTTTTAAAGTTTCATTACTAAACTTCAATCATAGCGGTCCATGTAACGTGCTTTGATTTTTATAAAGCCGTTTTAATCAAGAATGGCTGAAAAAAATTAGAATATTACAAGTTTGGTAATGGTCCATTACCAGTTTTTTTAACAGCATGGCAACGTAAATAAATTTAAAAATTGTTCATAAAATGAATAAAAAACTTAATAGTTTTAGTTTAAAGAGTGTATATTTTTTAATACACCGATTGCAAAGACTTCTCGTTTTTTGTAGAGTCTTGAAGCTGAAATTCTTTTTAATCGCGAAAAAAGTGTTTTCTCTTATTTGGAGGGTAAAAAAATAATTACATTTTATTATCGCTTTAAAGTTCCTAGGAATTTTTTTTCAAGAATGTAATAATTATTCAGAAAGACAGTTCTTGACTGAAGGTATAGAGCTCTTTATCTATTCATTTTTATTGATTCATATATAAAGTTGGACATATAGCAAGTGCAACGAACTTTAAAACTTTGCAGCACTGCGGGTGGTTTGATTGTGAATTTCCTCTTTTAATAAATCTAAAATCGTAGATTATTAATAATACGATATCTAGTATATTTGTTCGCGTCTTCGAGATGCATTGATCGACCTATTTTTGAAACTTGCATGGCCTAACAGCACCCATTTATGAAGTTTCAAAAAAGTAGTTTATTCTGTTTATATAAGATAAAATTTCTTGATATTCAAAATACAACAATAGCAATTGTCAATTTCCTCTTTTACTAAATCTACAATCGTAGATTATTAATAATACGATATCTAGTATATTTGTTCGCGTGTTCGAGATGTATCGATAGATCTTTTATTGAACATATTATCACCAAAATACAACAATGCTATATTAAGTGTAGTTGTGCGCCTCTTTGAGACGCATCAATAGTCCTATTGTTGAACCACCAGTATCGATTTACAAAGTTTCAAAACAATTTATATATTATGTTTATAAGAGAAAAACTTTATCTCATATATTGGGAACACTACAGTACTCTATCTGACATGTTCGCGTATTGTTTATCTTCTTTATATGAGGAAAACTTTTCTTCGTATTAAGAATACAACAGTAATGTATATGATGTATTTATTCCCGTCTACAAGGCTCATCGATTGTCCAAGTAAAGAACCTTTCATGACCGACCATAACCTACCAATATCGTTTTAAATTTGTTTAACAAAATTACTTACACTGTTTATAAGATTTTTTTTATATTGCGAATATAACAGTACCTTATTCGATTTAATTGCTCGCGTATTCGATACGAGTTGATTGATTTATCGAAAAAACTTCGACGACGATTTTTGATTAATCAATAGCGACTCAGGAAGTTAAAAAGAGATACATTGTTTCTATGAAGAAAACTTTTGTTTGATATAACTCGGTCTTTATTTGTCATGGAATATGCAGTGCTACACTGTAAAGAATGTACATTTTATCTATAAATTTTAATTTAGACGTTCCGCATAATGCACTATGTATCTTTTCTTAACATATCTATCCTATATATGTAATTACTACTACTTATCAATTTGACATAAGAATCTAAATATTAAGATTGAATTGATGATGAAAAAAATGATACAAAAAAGAAACGTTAAGACTGTAGACAACAAGTCTCAAACAGAAATATTAATTGTTGTTCCTATATGTTATTTTTCAATAAACTATGCTTATAGTTATTTAATTCGCTTGGATTGCTCAATATTATATTAAGTTCGTTGATAACGATTTGCTTATCCTATTAGACAGAATATGCTTAATCCTTTTATGCTTGATATTTTTGTTTTCATAATCTACTATTCTTACTAATTCATTTAGATGATCCTTTAACCTTTCAAAGAAACTTTCATAATTGTTATGAATATAATCTTTAATGTAATCTACCTCTTATTCTTTGTGCATTTGTACAATAGGTGTATACATAAGGTATTTTCTGATTAGCCACAAAAATGGATTTTGTAACCTTTGGAGAGTTTGATAATTAGTATTACTAATTAAATTTCATATTGGACACTCATAAAGTAACATTGGTCTAACTATACTTTTGTACAAAAACTTTTCATTATTAAGTGACTAATATTTATATTCTATTAGCTTATAGATTAGTCCTTAAAACCATACCGAAGCAAAGGCTTTTTAATATACATTAATAGTATGCCTGTGTGTTTCTTTTTGTTAAAATTTTCAGTAATATTGACCACCTAATCTGCTCTCTAAATCTGAATTAGTAGAAAACTACTAATTGGTAGTGGTTTTCTCCTAATTCCAATAGTGCAGACTCGTTTACTGGTAATTAGTAAAAATCT
>CAKNWU010157624.1:1805-14730 GCA_932072015.1 Andricus quercustozae | reverse complement strand
TTCGGGTGTGTTCGCTCGGCGTTCGGTAGAGGTCGTGACACAGCCACTTCTGTTTGACATTCTGCACTGAGAAAAATGAATAGTTGGGGCTACGACCTTTTTATTAGTAAAGCATTCATTGGTTCTTACAACTATTCAGTTAGTAACACCGACTGAGCAAGTAGTCGGTTTAGAAAGCCGTTTGTAGTAATCGTGACTAGTTTACGTTAGTAACGTATTAGTAGTCGGATTTACTAATAAAATAGTGATCTGTACTACTAATTGATTTCTCTAACAAACAAAAGTAGTAGGCGTAACTATTTTATTTGCCACCTTGGTTGGTACGATTGAGAATGAGACAAAGGTACCAACATAGGAAGAACGTTTAGACATGGCCGTCATAACTCGCTGCTCACTTGACGTCTTTAGGATTCGGAGATCATATCGAAGTATTCGAATGTATGTGTCAGAAATTGTAAAATCAAACGAGTTTTAAGTTTAACTGGAAATCCTAACCTGCAAAGTGCATCTGAAATTAGAAAGATCCCAGTGGGCATATGGAAATATTTTTTTCAAAACGTCTTATCAGCTGAACTGACGCTGAACTGACATTTAACTGACATCAGCGTCCCTTAGATGTCCCGAAAATAAGATGCCCACGTGCCCACTGGGATCTTTTTAATTCAGATTTCGATATAGTGACAGATATTTTAATCAGTCCCTATATAACAAAAAGAAAATAGTTATAGCTTCAAATGTATTAGTATACATGACTAACTATATTAGTAAGTTCAACTACCTACAGATAGTCGTTTTGACAAACTAAAATAGTAAGTCTACCTAATTAGATAGTAACGGCAACTACTTGTTCCCCAACCAACTTTATTAGTGGTCCCAAGTAACCTTTTTTCAGTGTGGAGTGTCGATTGACACTCTGGAGTGTCGATTTGACTATACTGATAGTGAGTCTGAATCACCTATGGCTATTCAAACAGACTATAAAATTATGGTCTGCCTGACTATGAAGAAAAAATTGTGGGTGGTACTTGAGACTATCTAGATTATCAAACTGACCATCTAAATTTTGACACTTCCAGTTTGACTATCCATTTTTCTCCGTGCGGGTGGATCAGTAAAATCTACTGATCCGCAGGTCAAAACCACTTAAGAATTGGCACTGGTAACCAGAAATGATATTAATATTCAGTTGCCTGTGGATCAGTAGATTTAACTAGGTTCTCAGTAAAATATAAGGTTCTTTTTTCTGCGTGTGGTTGGTGACAGAAACAACATAAGGACCGAAGTCCGCAAAGCGATATTCTGTTTCTGTTTTTCTTCGCCTTCGCGCTGCATTCTTGAATTTCATCTTATCCCATGAACCATAAGCTTCTCTTAGTAGGAGACATACAAAAAACACAAATTAACTTCAAAGTAACGAAAATTAAACTTCCAAGTTACTGAAAAAATCGTAAGTAACTTACGTTACAAGTTACTTTTTAAAACAGTAACTATGTTACCCTAAACGCCTAAACGTTATAAATAACGTAACTTTTCACTAACTTAGTTACTTGTAACAATTTACTATAGAGCATTGGTTGTCCACTGCATCACAATATTGTAATTTCGGTTTAGTGAATTATGCATATTTTAATGTATTAAATACCAAACGGAATAGAGGCTCGCCGGTGAACGAATCCCCGTAGAAATCTACGTGGAATTACAAGTGGCATAATACACAATACGTGGAATTCCACGTGAATTTCCAGTGTAATTGAAACAATCCACGTGGAAATTACACGTGTAGTTTCATCTGAAATTTCATCTGGAGTTCCATATAGAACGTTAAACATAATTTTCAATTGCAAATATCTCGTAAACCGTAAGAGATACGCAAATTGGATGGCTTTTTTGAGTACCCGTAATACTATATTACTATGTCTCGTTCTATAATTCTGTAGGTGATTTTACTTGGAATTCCCCGTTGATTTCCACGTGAATTGTTTTAATTTAGCACCCGTATTTTACTTGAAATTCCACGCATAACCCCACGCGGAATTCCTTAATCCACGTGGAGTCCTATGTGGTTTTCTACGTGAATTTTTTCTCCTGGGAGTTTATTTAACTAAAATATGACAGTTAATTTCTCCTTCAATTCATTGTGACATTTAAGGAACTCTAAATGATTTTCACATTTTCACTCCCTCATTAACAGCAGTTTTTACTGTTACTGTTACTGAAAACATTTTACCTTTCTTGATAAGTTAATATTACATTTCTTTCTTTTTTTTGCGCGCACAGCTGATATACTGGTTTCACTGGTTCAACAACTAGATCTACTGCTTTTTTCTTTAACACTCACGAACCATTCGTATACCATTAATATGCTAGTATAATTAATCTATAATACCTTTAAATATTAAATATGCTGACAAAGATTGGCTAAAGTCATGTCCAAAGGTTTGCCTTAGAAAAATTAAGTATGAGGTGCAAGGTAAGTGCACTACTAATCGTCACCTTAAGCCAAATTGGAAATTAAAAATGCTTATAATTGTATTTATAACACAATTCTTATTTTCGCAAAGGGCTTAACCGATTAAAGCAGATATTGAAAAACTGAATTTTGATCACTTCACATGATGTTTGATTTGAGTCAATTTTTATTCATGATTAAAATTTAAATTATGCAAATCCGTTAGTTATCGTCAGGCACGTAACTAAGTTTAACACGAGAAAAGTATACTAATTTAATAAAAGGATATTTAAACTTAAATAAAATCACATTTTTTATCACACGCGGCAAGAGTGAGTCTTTTTGTACGAAAAGTATTGGGCCATCTGACGATAACTAATGCAGGGACGATTACCAGTGCATCTGCCTTACCTATCGATATAATAATTTTTTCAATGGAACTTACACAGAGAGACATTTTATGATGACATTTTTTGTTAAAATTGTAATCAATTTTTTCAAATCATTCTTTATACTTTAGAAAACTTTAAGAACTGTTTTGCTTTTAATCATCCTGCATTATAATGATCCAGAACTACATACCATTCACAATTCGAAACTGCAGATGCAGCGATGAAATAAATTTTTGTTGTCGATCACGTCAGTCGAACATCTCCCTTATAATATTTCTAAAGTCACCAAGAGTGAACTTAATCATGCAGAGTGCAACTGCTTTCAAATCGCACACGAGATCACAGGAATTCCCAAATATATTTGATTTTCAAGGCGTTAACATTGCTAGCCACCTTGTCAAATTTGTCTACTGATTACGCAAACTGGTCGCTAACGTCATCCTTTCAACATAATTCATTGCTTTTTACGATTCAGACATTAGTTTATTTTATATGTATGTCATTCCTAATAGTGTGAGCCGAAACACACCAAAAACGAAGTAATAGATTTTTCGAATCAACAGAATATTTTACGTAATATTCAGCAAAAAAATCTGACGGACCTAGAACGGCACACAGAATTAGCTCTGGCTCCTCAAGTAAATCCTAGGGGAGAAATTTTAGAACCTTTTATTCCATACCATAAGTAAAAGAGAAAGAATTATCTTTTAAAGCATGTACAATTATTTTTACTAAAAAAGTTTAAAAATGTGGCATAATTTTTTCCTAGAAGCTACAATTCTACTTTCTTGATCGTAGTTTAGGACCCTGGCGAAAGTATCGGATAAGAATTCCTTCCGAGCCAATCCGAATAATTCCGGAATCTGTATCCGAGCGAAATTGGAGTTAATTCGAACCAATCCGGATAAATCCGAATCAATCCGAATTCGGATTGATATACACTGAATTTTCAATCCGTATGGATCCGAGTTCGGATTGAATTGGATTCATTCGGATTGAAAATCTTATTAGGCCAATCCGAGTTCGGATTCATTCGGATTTATTCGGATTGGAAGTTCGGATTGAACCGGATTCAGTCAGATTAATTTTTGACCGATTTGGAACGAACTAAATGTAGAAATTTTTTCGGATTGGTTCGAATTAACTCGGATTGGTTCGGATACAGATTCCGGAATGATTCGGATTTGCACGGAATGAATTCTTATCCGATACTTTCTCTAGGGGAGATATTCATGTTTTTGTGAATTAAGATCAAAAGTATTTATTTTGGGGTTTTAAAGGGAAATCATACTTCAATCTATGTTCTATCTCGTTCTACTCCATTCAGAAACTAATAATCTAGCAACTCAAATCATAGTTTTTAATTAAATTGAGAAATCGATTTTAAGTACCGTCCAAAGTATGTAGTAAAAACGCGCGTCCCAGCCTCAAAATAAAAGCTATCTCATTCACTTACTCGGAACTGGTTGACTTTTTTCAATCAAACTCTTTTCTCCATCACTCACAAGGGGGGTCAGATTGGTGTCTGACGCCGATTTTGTTGAAAAGAAATAAAAATGTTGGGCAAACATTCACATTTAGGGGTTGAAATCACCCCTTCTACATTTTTGAGTCTTATAGTGTTTTAAGAGGTAACATTGTTTTTTGTTTATTGTTTTTACACAAAATTGTTCTAATTGATGCTGTATTACAATATTACCGTGAATTATAAAAACACTTACCCTCTAGAGTATCATCATTTAGAAAATCTACCCCTAGAGTGCTTCGCCATACGACATATATGTAGTTTAAGATTTTGGACTTCGTTGGTGCAAACATCTTGTTTTGATATTAAATTCTATTAAGAATCATCAGTGTTATTCTAAATAACCTCTAAATTACGTGTCATCCATCCCTATAATATTATCAATGAATAAGAAATATATTTATTAATGTAACATTTCTATGAGTAAAGGATTAAAATATTTGGCTTGGACAATCAATAATAATATAACTGATTTTTTGTTAACGATGTCACTTGCTCTTCTATTAATAAACCCTTGTTATGTAAAAACTACCCGTACAAAACTTTTTATGTTTTGTTTGGCAGGCAATTTTAATGACGATACATATAACAGAACTGTTTAAAGAATTTTTATTCAGGTTCAGGCATGTACATATTTCCGTTGAAAAATTGCACACACACACATACCCTTGCACGTATCGTTTTTACATAACAAGGGTTTACTAATATAAGAACAAGTGACATCGTTAACAAAAAATTAGTTATATTACTATTGATTGTCCAAACCAAATATTTTAATCCTTTTTACTTACATCAGGGTTATATTGATAAATATATTTCCTATTCATTGATAATATTACAGCGGTGGATGACACGTTAAATAGGGGTGTTTTAGAATAACACTGATGATTCTCAACAGAATTTAATATTAAAACAAGATGTTTGCAGCAACAAAGTTGATAATCTTAAACTACATATATGTCATATGGCGAAGCATTCTAGGGGTAACTTTTCTTAATTATGATACTCTAGAGGGTAAGTGTTTTTACAACTCACGCTAATATTGTAATACAGCATCAATTAGAACAATTTTGTGTAAAAACAATAAAGAAAAAACAATGTTACCTCTTGAAACACTAAAAGACTCAAAAATGTAGAAGGGGTGATTTCAACCCCTAAATGTGAACGTTTGCCCAAAATTTTAATTTTTTTTTTCATAGTCTGGGATCCTCTTTTCACCTGCAAAGTATCAAAAAAATCGGCGTCGGACACCAACCTAACCCCCCTTGTCAGAAACTAATAATTTAGAAACAAAATTCCTATTTTATAAATATAATTGAAAATTAGATTTTATAAAAGTTTTTTGGCACTCCTGAAAACCAGTCAAATATGGGTTGATTGATTTTACTATGCTACCCTTCATTTGTTAGGGTAGTTTCGTGAGAAATCTTAAGAAGAGCAGCAAAGGTAACTGGTAGCCCATGCATTGAGGAAAGTGGCACACCGACAAGTCAGTATTGAGTACAGTGAAGTTGGGGATTTGCATGGGGAAATGTATCGCTTCCTGTGTGAGTTCTACTTGTTCCTTCTGAGTAGACGTGTCTATAATAAATGCTTTTCTGTCTTGCAGGTTGTACAATATAGAAGGTTCTGCCTCGAATATAGAAGTGCTTTACTGTGACTGATCGAAAGCGTCTTAAATAAATAAAATGTCTAACGCCAGATTATGTTAAAAATGCAAGACATTTTCAACCATCGCTTCTTTTGCTCTTACTATTTTCTCTTTCTCTCGGCGTATCTAAATGGTTCCATTAGGGGTTAGTGGTCTGGCGTGGACTAAGAGGGAAGAGATTCAGCACGCTGCTTAAATCTCGGTTCTTGCGGAAAGTGGGCTATAGGACGTGATTGATCGGAAGTCGAGGGTTCCGTTTACAGAAGGAGGGGCAATAAATTGGCGAGTATGTGACACTTCAAGGGATTCTCTTGTTGCTGTGTCCACCCTTTCTGACGTATCAATTTCGAATATCTCATAAACCATTTTTTAATCTTTTCAAATTTTAAGGTCATATTAAACTTACCCGACTCCTACCTTAGGGACATTTTTTAAAACACTTACTTCACAACGAAATAAAATATCGAGTTGATAATTTGGAAAATTGAATAAAATATAGTAAGGAACGTTTTTATGGTCCTAAATTTTTTTAATCACAGACAGAATTTTCAAAAAAATATTTTTTTATCTTTCTAAAAATTTATTACCAGTAAAACGTTTCTTCGAGCCTTAATTTAATTTCCTAAATTTTCAACTCGATCTCTCATTTCGCGTAGGCGTAAGTTGCTTAGAAAAAATTTCGGTAAGGTAGAAATAGGACAAGTCTGACGTGGACCTAATGTTGATTGGATTTTAAGTTTCAGTTTCGCAGGGTATACATTTCTACACAGTTAGATATTTATATTACCATTAAGGGCATGTGATACTTCAATCGGGTTCAGTTCCCCCGGGTTTTTGTCCACAAAACTTAAAAAATTTTTAAACTGAATTCGGAGATGCTATAAAATAGAATAACGGACGTCACCGAACTCTTTTTTTAAGGGATAATAGCAAAAAAATATATTCTGCTAAATAAAATGTTTCTGTACCTATATGCACTATTTGGAGGTTAGGATCGGTTGTCAAGTCTCTGTCATTCCGATAATGTCGGTATCTGTTGTACCGAATGGCATAGAGGGCGTCCTAACGCGCATAAATTCAATTATTTATGAAATATATTTTTTGGATTGCCTACAAACAAGCTTAGTTCCGGGACATTAGTTACTATGTTTTATTACTTGTCCTAAGTTTTCGACCAAAAATATTGTGTAGTTTGGAAGTAAAGCTGCGGGGAGAATTGTAACACACATAACATCAAAATACACACATATTAATCAAATTTAGCAAAATGAAATTTTTTTAATTATTCCACAACAGAAGAGTTCGGGTACGTCCGTTAGCATGTTCGCTATCATTCCCTAAATTTTTAAGGTAAAATCTTTATTATTGTAGGAAAAAAGTCGGGGGAACCTAACACGGCTAAAATCGATCTTTGTTTATGTATCACATGCCCTTAAATTAAGCCATATCCCTTTCGGGGTAAGCGTGAATCACTCGGTGTGGAAGGGAGTAATGTGTGGGAGGGGTTATAGATTTTTAGATTGATCTAGAATTACCGTGTTATTTATTTACATAACACTTTCGTTCCGCAACACTGCTTCGACCCAGGTTGCTGATCAATCTCTCTAGCGATCACCCCAAGTGAACAAAGTCATTATATATAAGGACTAAAACACATTGTTTATAATTATATCGCGTAATTGTTGTATGCTTACTCCTATTTTTAATATTTGTTGATTTTTTAAATAAGTTTAGTAAAATCCGATTTATCCATTCACGGATGGTTAATCAAAGGGGATATTTAAATTTGTATAGCATTGTGTTGTACTAAATACTAAAGTGTACATTTATTTTATGTTTCAGGTACGTACGACTCATACAGTGGATTATTTTCTATTTAAAAATAGAACTTGATGATCGTATTGGTACGTAAAAGATGCTATTGGACAATTTCAAACCCCTTAAATCAACATTTTTTCACCTGGAAAACCCCTGAAATTGTCAAGGAATTTTTTTTCTTCATAATTTAGGCAGACACCCTTGTTTCGGCACACGAAGTGATGGTGCCCCTCTTCATTTATTTATTCTAAATTTTTTTTTAGACATAAGGTAAATATAATGCAATTTTTATGTCTTAATTACCTGCTTAAATTAAGTTACAATAACTAAATTTTATAAAAATATCTTTGGTTTTTGGTATTCTTATTGGTAAATAGGTCGTAGATACAACTGTTAATTTCTTTGGTATTAGCGAATAATTATTGATTAATTATAGAAGAGTTATTACAAAAATACATTTTTTGTAATATCTCTTCAATAATTAATCAATAATTATTTGCTAATACCAAATGCATTAAAAATTATATCTAAGAATTATTTATCAATTAGAATACCATAAATAATTAACCAAAGATACTTCTATAAAAAATAAAAAACTGTCATGTTAACCAAATCTGCGTAGATAATTAAGACATCAAAATTGTATAATACCGCAAAGTAGGGCTTAGCGGCGCGTGTAGGGGAAACCGCACGGAGAAAATGGGTAGTCAAACTTGAAGTGTCAAAATTTAGAATATCAGTTTTATAATCTAAATAGTCTCAAGTACGATCGACAATTTTTTCTTCATAGTCAGACAGGCCATAATTTTATAGTCTGTTTCAATATCCACAAGTGATTCAAACTCAATATCAGTATAGTCAAATCGACACTTAAGAATGTCAAACAGAAGTGACTGTGTCACGACATCTAACGAACGCCGAGCGAACACACCTGACACCCGAAACGCATTTTTGGAGCGACTGACGTTCTGTGTCCCGTTTGCCGTGTTTTACAACACTTTTAATTATTTTAAACAATATGTTGATACTTCAAACATGTGTCGAGAGTGAATGTGATATGGAGAACATGTTGGAGAGTAGGTTGAGTGGTTTTCGATCTGATTTTGAACGTCAAATTCGATACTTCCGAGGGATTAAGGACAAAGGCGTCACTCATTAATTAGTGCGTATTCTCAGATAATCAGTTTTCAACTCCAGGATCGTAAACTCTACACTCTGGGATAGTGAAGCTCACCGCCAAATTTTTACACACCATGGATCGTACGCTAGATAGGGGGTTGTCCCATAGTTAAAACTGAAATATAGTCAGTCTGACACTCTAGATTTTCAGGCTGACTAGCCTTTTTTCTCCGTGCGGCTCACTGGCAACTTTATTATTTTTAAAATTATTTATCTCTTTCTATAAATAAAAAATTTCAAGATTCAATACATGATATTGTAGTTTTAAATGCTGGTATTGTTATATTGCCATACATATATTAGAATATAGCCACATATGCAATGCAATGTTGCGGAAGAAAGTTTTTAAAACATTCGCATGCACGGACAATCGAACCCGAACCGCCAAGCGTCGAGTGTGTTACCATTAGATTATCAAGGCACAATTCTCATCTTACTTAAATAGAGGATCACTCATCCGCTAAACAGTCTAAAGTGAGTGTAAGGCAAAATTCCAATATGGGTATTGTAAAGTACTTGTATGGTAAACGGCGCGTATTCTTTGGAATTGCAATACACGTATTGAAATTTGGCCATTCTAATACCGTGTTTGCTTTTTTACCTTACGCTCGTATTTTAGAAGTATTCTAGAATCTCAAATATTTGAAAAGTGTATTGCAGAGTATTTTAAATCAAGCTTGGTGTAGTTTTGTTAGTAATTATGGATAAAAAGTGCATTCGTATAATATTCTCTGTTTTGGAAATTTGTTTAGGTTGTGCATAAAAACCCTTGAAAAAACTTTATTTGTAGAAGTTTGTGGAAATTTGTGCAATTTTTATAAGAATTTTCGTTTTTGCAGTGTAAAGCGGCTCATAGTATTTTATTAAAAACCAAAAGAAAAATTTTTTCCGTTGAGAATCACTCCGTTCAAGAGATCAAAAATGCCTTTCACAACGTTCAAAAAATAGAAAGTCTGTCAAATTATAAATAAGTGTTACTTACTTATACGTGAAGTTAAGAATCAATATGGGTAAAATAAATAGAAAACTTATAAATAATTACTTTTTCTGTAAAAGTTTTCTTATTGAGCACTTTTTTTTACTTTCTTTTATGAGTGAGCAACTTAGTCCCGCATTGTGGGGTAAAGTGGCTCAGAGTTTAAAGGATTATAAATAGTTGTCTATGAATTAAATGTATGTTTGTGCTTTATAGTACAAATGAAGGTCAGATAGAGATTATAAATTTGAAGCATCAAAACCTAATTTAAATTCCTTCTAGCACTTTATTGTAAAAAAAACGGCAAAAAATGAGCCGCTTAGCCCTATTTTAATGTATTTCCCATATTATGTGTACACATTTTTCAGACTAATTACCTAAAGAGGGCCACCATTGTTTGTCAAAACGTCTGAAACAGTTGTAATCTAATTGTATTCGTATACAATCAACACCAGACATTAAAAATATATTATTTTGTTTAGGGGTGATTCGTTACGTTTGGAACAATTTGAAGTTCTGAATAATTATCCTCAAAAGGGAACACTAATGTCAACATTGATTTACAAGTCCCAATACTGTAGCATTTTATGATTTCATATATTTATTTCAAACAGGACATATCGTCCCGCATATTATGCGGGACGATATGTCGCGGATTGTCACCTATGTGTAGCGGAGAGTAGGGTGTATGGTGTCAGGCTTTGAATGAAATGTCCTTTAAATTATAATTGAAATGTGATTTTCATGTCTGTATTTTCTTGTGAGAATATTATTAGATTACATATGTCATTACTTAAATCCGTTTTTAACATCGTCATTATTTGATATTTAATTAATTCGTTTGCCTCGCATTTCGATCAGCTTAGCCGATACCATGGGGCATGGTGTCGGTTTATTTCATGAATATTAACGTTGCAGAATAAAAAGCGTACAATATAATAATTTTGGAAAGTTTAATGTAACGAAAAAAATTACTCGAGGCATGATCAACACTAAATAAACGTTTTTTCTTAACAATCAAAGTAAAGTATGTAGGAAAACCTAGTTATAATCTCTTACACCTTGAAAGTTCTATTCAGCGTGTAAAGATCTGCATTTGCCTTTAACAGATATCTAGTTTACCGAAAGGTACCAAAGGGGCGAAAATTCAAAACAGGCATTGATCAATAACATTCGAAATCCTATTTATTGAGTTATTGTTCTACCCATGTAATTAGGACCACCCTATTAAATAAAGAGAATTGTGAAAAATAGGAAAAACTTGGCCCCAAATTAGGGATTTAGACAGGAACCAACCACAAAATGAAACGCCTAACCCGGCCAGAGCCTAACTTACCGACCGACTTGTCCCCAAATTGGCTTTATTTATTTTTCTAGTCTCAGCCACATTATAATAAAAAATTGTTTATTTAAAAGAAAAATTTCAAGTAGCTAAACATTTTAAGAGAAATCTTATTCCTGAACCGGCTTATTCGTCGTCAGCCTCATCTTTCGGTTGCCATCCCAATCTTTTGAATTAGTGGAGACCTATGCTAACATATGAAACGTAATTGAGGTTATATTTTCTAAACTTTAAAATCAGTTAAAAGTTTTCATCAAAATTCATATTGTAATTTCGCACTGAAATAAATTTCTTTCAAAGAGAAGCAAAATTACGCTTGCAATTTTCAACCACGAAATTCACTAGTTTTATTTTGGAGAAGTTTTTTTCATTTTTGATCTTTAAAGGATCAGTTAACTTATCAGCGACTTTTCTGTAAACAATATTTCAGAAAGTGTAGACATCCTGTTAAGCTTATAACACTTTCTCCGATAGAATATTAGATAAATGGTATAATAACAATAGTTTTCCATATAATAACAATAGTTTCAATATAATATATATATAGTATGCGCATTATGCATTATATATGTCAGATAAATCTACCAGCGTCGAATTGAGGAAGGTGACGTATAGGAGAAGTGGAAAGTCCACTAGTGAAGCCTCATTATCTTCTAATGTATATGTTCTTGTTAATCGAAAAATCGGAGAAGTACTTCCAGATCGCCAGCGTCTCATGCCAGTAACCAATGCCGGAATAATTTAATGATCAGTTCGAGAGCTTTATTCATTGAATACTTCTGGTTGCGCTATTCACTACCGCCCATGTATCTATGAGATCAAATTCTACGACCGACGTGACGGCCTTTTTACTGGTGTGTTCGGCGAGCATTGAAAAACATGATTTTTCGTAAGAATGAACTCAAATATTCTTCATTTTTCTTGGTATCGTTTCCTGCTTGCCACATTTATATGGCGAGTCTCATTTCGATATCATGGACGAATATAAGGGCCTCTTACTTGTGCGTCATTTAATCCCTACTGTAGACGAGTGAAAGAAGGTACTGAATGGAAATTAGAACCAAAAAATCGTCGGAAATTCGTACCAACTCAAGAATAATATCTTACAGTACTTTTCTCTATTACTTGAGCTTGTTGGATTATATATAGTTTACAGCGGCCGAGTGTATACGAGTCGCACATTTAACCGTACTTTGTTACAAATGTTTGGGATTCTGCCGATATTGGAAGGTGAAATTCTATTGCGTGTGTTGTAGTTTAAAGGCATACGCGTCGTTTATTATACAAGTATTGGAATTTCACCTCCCAATACAGGTATTGTAGTTTTGCCTTACACTCACTTTAGTCCGTCTAGCGGATGAGTGATCCTCTATTAAGATGTCAATTGCGTCTTGATAACACAGGCCGACAAAATTTGACCAAATGTCAGAACCAGAAACCAGAGTATACCTGTCCGAAGGTGTTAAGTGCGCTGAACACGAATCTG
Source organism: Andricus quercustozae (assembly GCA_932072015.1). Lineage (NCBI taxonomy): Eukaryota > Metazoa > Arthropoda > Insecta > Hymenoptera > Cynipidae > Andricus > Andricus quercustozae. The sequence continues at coordinate 1,912 of CAKNWU010157624.1, read as the reverse complement.
GCATCAGAATTGCTCTATCACGTCAGGGGTTTGAGATATCCTAACCTAAAAGTGCGAAAATCGCGATTTTAGCCTATATTTGAGGTTATGTAGCATCGCTATATTAT
>CAKNWU010157612.1:0-10634 GCA_932072015.1 Andricus quercustozae | reverse complement strand
TGTGTTGAAAACCACATCTTTTATCTATTATTATCGATATTGAGTATTTGTACATTTCTGTTGCATTTGATCCTACAAACTACGATAATATTTCAATAAAAAACTCGGAAAATTTGTTTACCAGCACTTACATAAAATTAATGTAAAATTAACTTTGTTTTCCTATTTTCTAAGGAAATAATAATATGTAATCCCAGGCACGTTTACTTTTGTACTCTGTTTTGTAGTAATTTATATTAGGGTGATAAATCCTAAAGCTTTTCTATATTTGGCTCCTTTTACATTAAATTCAAAAGCTTTCCTATTTCTGAAGATTGGAAGTATCCATACATATAATTTTCACTACCTTATATTATTCAATTTATACGAAATTAGCTTTCCCTCATCTTTTGTAAAAACACAATCATAATACCTTTCAATGAATCTGTATTTAAACTTTAAATACCCAAGATTTTCGATTTAGATTTGTTCATAGTGCCCACTTTTTTATATTCGATTACGGTTCAATTTGAAGAGATTTCTAATTGTGGAAGTTTTCAATTTTATATGACTTCAAAGGCTTTAAAATTGAAGGAATTAACTAAAAATGGTATTCAAACTTTTTTCATTATCAATAAGTGAACTGTAACACTTCATTCAACTATTTCCATGAGTCTATAAAGAGTAGAATTGTTTTCTAGATGTGTTTTTGCAAAATTACCCAAGTAGTGGAAAATAACGAAAAGCTGCAGGAAGGTTGGTTTGACGACTCGCAAATGGAAAAAAATCTAAACGCATTCGACCAGGTGACGCGGAAGGCCACGGTTGCTTCAACGAGCCTAGATGCATGCATACAGACAGACATTCGTCTCTATGATATTAATGAACACACATGCATATTTGCGTCGATATACGTTCTTAGGTAACGCAAATCGAGCCTGGCTCTAAACTGCGAGCATTCCTCGTGGTAGGACACAATAGTATATGTAATACATACGTGCACTCGCACTCGTGATGTACTTATACATTTGTATACAGGGTGTCTCCTGCCTTTATCATATACAAGACTTCATCATTATTATAAAAAAAATTGCATACAAACATTTTTAATTCAAACTGTGGAAAATAATCTCCTTTTTTATCAGTATCGAAGCACTCTTTATTAATGCAAGTATATAAGGGATATGTGTCATATACCATACACTAATTTTTTTTTATTTAAGTAAATGCATTTACTTGAATCCTACTTCTTAGCATCAAGAAAATATTCTTTTACAGTAGTAATTTTTACTTGACCTAGACAAGACATATATCTTTTATTGATCTAGAGAAATAATTTCTTTCGCTGTATTTTCTTGATTATTATAAATATTTCGTGCATTGAAGAAAATGATTTCCTTATCTCAAAGGGTCTAGATTCGTTGAAATCTGATTAGTCCTTCAAATAAATATTCATTTGATTTACTGATTTCCATTCTTTGAATTGATCAAGACGCATTTGAATCAATTAATTTGTACATATGCTTGAATTAAATCTTTAGGTTTATTTAAATTAAAGAAATCATTATTTAATTCAAGTAAATATTGATTAAGTTAAATATATATATATTGATTTTATACGAAGAGTTGATACATTTACACAAATAACAAATTTCTTTAGATGAATAAAATATTGTGTTTACATAAATATTTATTTCTTCAGTGAAAGTAAATGTTTCATTTGATTAGTAGAATTAAGTTATTTATACAAAATAAACATTTATAGCGACAAAATAATTATTCTGTTAAATTTAACATTTATTGATTTGGTTGGAAGAATTTTTTCTTTCAATGAAGAATACGAAGGAGACTATTACATTTTAATAATAAATGTTGGCGTAATTTGTTTCAAATGAATACTTCTTTAGATTAATCACATATTTTGTTAAATTTAGTATCCATGTTTTTTATTTAAAGAAATATTTCTTTGCTATTTATGGTCGAGGGTTAAATACTGGCAGAGACGTGGTCATCGCTGTGGACACCAGTATCCAAAAGCACATCACTATTTTGCAACTATGCATGCATAAGCGAAACACCTCGCAAAACACCTCAAGTGGGAAGCACACACTTTTGCGTAGAGTTTAATGCATGATGCATTATGCTGTTTGATAACCAGGCATACGAAGAAGTTATTGAACATAAAAGCACTTACTTTTATAAATATTAGATTAACTGTCCACGAAAAACACAGTTTTCACAATTCTCACGTCAATACTTGACAGTTTGAGATTACAAAACACTACAGTGGGAATCAGATGCTTGAAGTCGATCGAACCTCTCTTTCTACCATTTGAGATAGACAGAGACGATCCGATTGTGTTCCAATAACAGGTCTTTTCGTTTCGAAGCGATCTCTCTCTCTCTCTCTCTCTCTCTCTCTCTCTCTCTGCCTCCGTCTCTGTCTCTGCCTCTCTCTCTGTCTCTGCCCCTCTCTCTCTCTGCATCTGGCTCTCTGTCACGCAACGTCATGACGCAGTTACACAGGTAGGCCGTTAGGGTACAGCGCCTTACCGCAACGCTCCTGTTTTGTCACGCGGCGTCAATTATCGGAAGGGCTATATCCGGGCGCACTATGTCCGAGTTCGATTGTATTTATAAGAAAAGAGAATACTGAACTTTAGACTTTTTTAGGTATTTACATTTAAAATTTAAAAAAAAATTTTATGAGACACCCCAATCAAAATTTATTTGCAACTATAGCTATTTTTCAAGAAATGCGACTTGAATCATAACTATACAGTTCAGGTAAAATTTTCAAATCCAAAAACCAAACATTTTCTTCTAAATAGATACCTATTGTGGCTAAAAATTATACAGAGATATTGTTTTCCAAATTGTGCAAGTTGGAAAAAGTTTTAAAAAAACTCGAAAACTAATCTAAAAAACTTATCACGAAAAATTGAGTATTGCCTAATATTCAGAATTGGATATTTACGACTGGCACTGTACTCAGCCAGATTATTTATGTTACTGGCTCAGTACTGGAAAAACCTCGAATGATAACAATATTCTTTATTGGTAGGGGAGACCGAGGATAGTTGGGACACGGGGCTAGTTGGGACAGATTGTCGCGGGGCAAGTTGGGACGACTAAACGATTTAACGTATTTAGAGTAGTGCTAGACATAACTTGTGGGTTTATGTTATTGTTTAAACTTTTGCTTAAACTTGGAATTTTTCCTATCCGAAAATCTGAAAAGATGAAATCTGAAAATTATATAAAGTGGCTCGAAAAGCTTTTTTCGTACTTGAACACAATTGGAAAATTATAAAAATAAGTAAAATGTCTTTAAAAGTGATTGTTCCAACTTTTTTCCTTTTTAAAAACAATTACAGATTTTCTAAATTGACATTGTTTTATTATTCCCAACCTGCCCCGCATACGGGGCAGGTTGGGACACAGCACATCATCTCAGTTATACAGTCGCCAAAATTTATGTAATGAATATTATGCGCCCAAAAAATTAACATCAATAGCCAAGGATATGGGTTTCAACAGCAAGTATAGAACGATTCTGAAAGAGTTACTACAAAGCCGCGAAAAGTTCTGGATTCGTAGTTGTCCCAACTAGCCCCGGTCTCCCCTATACTACTGACCAAAAACTGGTGCGGTAACATGACATTAGTGCAACTATATTACAATAAAAGGTACTTTTCCAGTATTTGGGCGATAGTAGAATTTCCTCGTTTGTCAAGTACAAAATTTAAGACAATGTAAAAAATGATTTTTTTTAATTTCAGGGTTGTAGCATGTAAGATCACGATCATACTGTCCCAGCTGTATAATATATTGCAAAAATGAGGGCGAAGAAAATTCATTTAAAGTCAACAACCGACTTTTGACTTTGAACCAACAAAGGTCTAATCCATTTGAAATAAGGAAGGTTCTACACTCAGGAAAACATTTTCTTGAGCCAAAAGAACTGTTTTCTTGGATATAGGTTGAATAAAATAAATTTTGGTGGATTCAAACAAGTATTTGTTTGACCCAGCAACATTTTTTTTAATCAAAACCAAATACTCCACGTACCAAAATAGTTCATTAAAAGTACCAAAAAGTTTAGTTTGGTCAATCAAATATTTTGTAATCCGTATAATAAGCATATTCTATGCTTGAACCAACAAAAACTTTGTTGATTCAACCAAATCGTTTTCTCAGTGTAGTCACTTCAAATTGCAGAATCTCTCAGCGACGAAATATGTTGTTTTTAGAGATAATTAGCTTTTGCTAATTATTATTAGTATTTTTCCGCTTAACAAAAAATTCCACGAAGTTACAAATATTTCAATGTTGACTAAAAGAAAAAACCGACACATTTTTTCTTCAAAGTCTGTAGTTTTTGATCTGATTCAGATACTCTAATTCTACTTTCGTATTCTGGTGTTTTATCCACTTTTTCGAAATTCATTTTGTCACAAAAATTTAAAACAAAACAGCCATCGTGAATTTGGTGAAAGTGGCAATGAAAAAGCTATATAATCGCCCTTTGCATCCTTTTTCAAAAAAATTATATTTTCAGGATAAAAATTCTCCTGGCCACAAAAATGGCTGAGCCCGCACAAAACTCACAGGATGAAAATTGGAATATCTAAATTAGATCACATACTATCGAATTTTAAAGACAAAATTGGTGTTTTTTGAAAAAAAAAGACGTCAAAATTAACACTGGGAGATTCTGCGACTGCAAGCCTAGAACCTGCCTGATTTGAAATGGATTCGATACAAACTAAAAAGGCCTCAATTTGAAATAGTTCCCCTCAATTCTAACGAGCACTTCAGACAGAATTCCCGGCACCCTTTTCCGAATTCGTGACTCGAGGTCAGGTGGTGCTCGGACGTTCGAGAAATAATTATCTCTCGTGCTGCGTCTCTCCTCCTACCCTTCACCCGATTTTTTTTGGTCCAACGACGCCTATGCTACGCTATACGAATCGCGAGAATCGAGATCCGCGAGGACGAGAGTGTGCAGAGTGTACAGAGCATTCGCGAATGTGTGTATTCCCGTCCTACGTAACCGTTGCGCGCGCGTGAGTGTTTCACACCTGACTACTGCGCAACTCAAATCCGCGACTCTGAAACTTGCATTATTTTCCATAAAAAGGCACAAAATTACAATTGATTTTGAATGATAAAATCCTTATGGTCGAAATGTCGAATTTAGAAGCGATTTTCGCGGGGGAGACTGCACGCTGAAAGGATTGGTTTCGTACGTTGAGTATCATCGCAGACGGTAGGTTAGTTGACCGCGGGGCCGAGCGAGCGCTGAGCTGACAGTAGGCCGGCGACGTCACAGTGGGCCGGTTGAGCCTTCCTTCGTTCGATTCCGGCAGGCTCTCTATTCATTTTACATGTAGCAAGGTAAATATCAGCGACAACACTGACAAGTGTTTTTTTCGTTTTGCCAACAGTGTCAGTGCGTGTGACATGTTCCTCGTGCTTTCAACGACAGTGATGATTATTTCTCGATTTCAAATATTTTGAATCGAAGTTTGTGAGTTCCTTCGACGACTTTCGTCCTCAACGTTATCCTCAAAGTTCCTCAACGTTACCAAAAGTTCTCCACAAGAGAATGCCTAGAAAATAGGGTAAAAATGAAAGAGAAAGAAAATCCTTGACTTGTGGAATACGTCTCCAACTTCCGCAAACGAAATTAATTTCTCTGCAAATTATTGTCTCGACACCTACCCACGTCGCGATGAGCTGCTGATGACTTCCTGCTGGAAAATCGTCGAAGGTCATCCATCATTGGAAATCTGACTCGCGAAGAAATAAGAGAAAATGAAAATAGAAAATTTGATGATTTGACAATGAAGATTGGTGAAGATTTTCGGGAAATCGTCAGGACGTTTTGACCGACTTTGGGAGGCTGTCGGTGCAATGTGATTTTCTGGTTCTCTCGCGAGGCCGACGTCGTCGTCGATAATAATTTTTGAGAGCGCGCCGTCGCGCCAACGCAATGAGGTGCGTCGAGCACCTTGACACGTGAAAAATCACTGAAGGACGAGGTTCGCGAATAACGAGTTTTCGAGAGATTTTGTATTTCGAAAAACAATTTTCGCGCCCTCGTGCGACCTTGCACGCTTCAACTTTCTGGCACGCGCGAGTTATCGTCTGCGACAAACACGCGCTACACGCGTTCACCGGTAGCTTTTTCTGCTGTATTGCACATGGAAAATGAGCCTGGCGAAAGACAGATCCTGCAGCATGCGTGACACCCCACGGTTCCCAACCAAATTCTATTAATGAAAACAAACATCGAGACTAGGCAGCATGCCTCTTTCAATGTCACAGACGTGTAGAGCAATCCAGTATGTATGCACACTTTTTATCACAAATCTTTAATGATGCCACAGGGACTAGTTTGCGAAGCATTTTGAGTGGCAAGAATCAAGAAATAATAATTTAAGAGATAGTATTCATTTTGGGTATCAGTAACAAGAAAAGTAACATTCATTCTAGGATTTAATGTAATATGATCAGAGTGACAAGAAGATTTAATTTGTATAGTGATACTCAAGTATCGACAAATCATATGCTATTCGATGATTTTTTCAAGTTTTTATCTTAATTTTTGAAAGTCAATATCGCCTTGAAAATGGTAAGAAAATTGACTAAATCGGTACTCAATGATATAGGCGTTATGGACAACTGCAATTTAAAGAAAAAATGGTTGAAATAAACTGAAAGAATCCTTAAAATTAGGGAGTTTCACTAAAGCATCATATTCCAACTTAAATTACGTGTGAATTACTAACTTGCTGTATAATTATTCAAGACAAACCCAAGTTCGTTTACTTTTCAATAAACAAAAACTTTCATATCTTCTATTTTCTACACATACCATTAAATGTAAAAACAAAATTAGAATGTGTAAATAAAAAGCCTAAAATCAATAAAGATTCTGAAATATTAAACAATATCAAAGAACCTAAAATGTTAAGCTTTCCCGCGTGGTGTTATCAATAAATTCTACCTAAGTGAGAGCCGACTGACTTAAATTTTTAGGATTCAATTTTTAGCCCAGAAATTTAATTGAGAGATTGTAATGCCGATTTTAGAACCAAAAGGTTCCATATCATTTTTTCTAGTATACAAATTGATGTTACTCAAAATCTCAGTGCATTTTTTTAAATTATATATTTTTTTGTATTTGTGTGCAATCTCTGTAGAAATGAAACCCAGGCGGAAAAACTACATACAGTTTATACATAGTTGAAAAAATTATGTTTAATCTTCATTTGTTTTATACAAAGAATGTACAAAACAAATACAAATTATATATAATGTTTCCTAATTGTATAATTTTTCAGCCTGACAATCATCATTTTTAATTTTGAAACTTTAGAACAAGTCCTTGATAAATTTAAAATTGTTTTGAGCATTACATATTTTTAAAATAAAAATTTTGTATGCAAAATTGTACATTTCTAAACGCTTCCAATTAGACAATTATTATTTTAAAGGCTTTCTATCCAAGCTGTTTAATGTTGAGTGTTTGAATTTCAAATTAAAAGTATTATAAATGATTCTAATTCGGAAATGGTATAATTTTAAAAGTTTAAACTATGAAATTTTCCAATGTTCCGAGTTTTAAATGCTTAAATTAAAACGTGCACAAATGTAAACAGCCGTCGAGAATTTCAAGGAGAAAAGAATGCACCTGGAGTATTATCAAAATTAGGAAAATATAAGATAACTTGAGTCCTTTTTCTTCCTACTTACAACTATTTGCTTAAAAATGTCAGCATTACTTTTCAAACAAAAATATTGTAGAAGAAAAATGAAATCTACCAAACTCTTAAAAAATAATTAATATAGGCCTCTCAAACCCATCACTTTTTCCGAGAGATGCTATTCGTCAAATTCTGTCATATAGAAATGTTAATTTTTGTTACATTAATTTATATAAGAGATGATGTTCCAAGATGAGAAAAAGAAGAAAATTTTCCCGCCTTTTTTAAAGCACGTCAAGATATTCGAAATTCCATGCGATACATTTTTCATAATTCAATCTAATTCTCATATTTAAAATTGAGTACATTTCAATAAAAATCCGACCAATTAATTTTGAACTAATATTTTACCATAATTTACAATAGTTATAATACATAAAATAGTACTATTTTCGATGCTTTCTAATGAATAAATTTTATGGACCTAGGTGACTTTAGAAATCAATTCTTTTCGTAGAACCGCGAAAAGTAACGCGTTGGTAAAAATACAAGTGAAAAATGTGAACTTTACTCAATAACTTGCATGCCCTTTTCAATTCTCCTGTTCAATTTCAATTTATTTTGTAGTATTCAAATAATAAATAAATAAAATGAATGTATATATCAGAATAAATTAATGAAAAAATAGTTTCACTGCGGATGAAACTGCAGAACTTTATGATAGAATTTTACGCACGCATGTTACGGCAGTACGTGCCTGGATAGGCGCAGTAGATAAGGTGATACGAAAGCATTGTAAGTTGAATGCAGTACTGCGGTTCCACTCAGAATTCAAGCCAGTTCAAGATCCGATTGCAACTTCTCAACTTAAAACTAAAGTGGTACATAAAAATCTTGTCTCTATCAAAGATGCTTAAAATTTTAGGTAAGATATACAGTAAACCGCCGGAAACTATTAATTTCAATTCCAATTTTTAAGTTCGTTATCATTTCTATTCCAATTTAATAGCCATCATTCTAAATTTTAATCAGTAAGATATGCGCCACTGAATAAAATCACTAAGGATTTCCACTAATCAATAACTGAAAAACTACTGAATAATCAGTCAAATTTACTGAATAATAATTATCGGTAAAATTTACTAATTAATCAGTGAAACAACCTAACTGATTTGACTCAGTAACGTACTTTTCACTGATACAAGTTTAGAGAGAAAACTTTTTAAAGAGCTTTTTACATTTTATTTAACAATGGCTTTAAATGTGTAACCTATGAGAGAGAACAAGTCACAAGATGCTATCAAGTAAACTCGTTGGTCAGATCAGTTTCCTGAGTGCTTCTTTAGTGCGAGTAACAAACTATAAAAACAGAGATTAGTGCCGATTTTATTACTTCGGAAGTCGATCCAGTTACCTTTCAGCAATTCTAACAAGTAATTCTACTCTATCAAATAAAACGTTTATGTTTCTTTATTCGCTAATTGGCAGTACTGTTTATTATATTTATCAGGCTTGTTCCGTTTATTTTTTCGTTAATTTGATTTTGAAAAATTTGATGAAATCAAAAAAACTTTATCTTTTGAGGAAGAAAATTATTTATCTCAAGTCCTGATAATTATCAAACATGAATTAAATTAACAGATTCAAGGTGTGTTATATTAAGTGCCGGAATCAGATAATCAGATGATAAAATCGAGTAGTCACTTCATTGATAAAGCGACCACCAGTGAAGTAAATGAAGAATTTCTTACAAATTATAATGGATATCTTTTTTTAACTGAATTTATATCATTTTCAATTTTAATTGGTTTGAGTTTTTAAATTTTCATTTTGGAAGATCATCAAATTTAATACTATTCAGTTCTGAAACCCTAATTGTCCCGAATCTCTGTCATTTATTGATAAAAGTCATTTTTTCACAGTTTCTCCATTGTCGCTCTTCCTTTTTTTATTTGCCAAGTTTTTGCAATTGCAAATAATTTAACAATTGAAAATTTCAAATTTATGTCTCAGAATTAATGAATTTGACTGAAAGAGTTTATTATACTCATGAATATGTTTCTGTTGCAATATACAAAATTATTTGGTTTCAACTTATTTGCGGTTTCGATTTTTCAATGGAAAGAGATAAAAATTTATTTTAATTTCAAACAGAGATTTAATTGCAAGAACGTTTTGTTTGTGCCAACACAATTTTGGATCTTTCAAGAACCCTTTTATTGAATCAAATAAATCTCGTTTTTGGTTAAATTAAACAAATTTGTGTTGTTTAAACAAAAGGTTTGTTGAAAGAACCAATATTTCTTGGGACAATGAAAAAATAACGTTTTGCTTCTAAATTTCAAAAATTTTAGTTTGGCTCAATCGTTTAAAATTTTTAAGTTTTCTATTGGAATTATTGATAGTTAAACAATGTTTAATTAATAGTGTTTGTAAGTGAATAATTTTTGATGAAATCCTTCATGATTTTAAGATTACATTTCAAATTAAAAGCCTTTATATAGGTAAACAATTTTAAACGGTAAATAATCCAAACATTTTGGACGGCAAAATGTAACATTTACAGCCATTGATAGGGTAATAAGACAATCAATGGCCCACCCTTTAGTAGTAGGCCTTCCCCTCTAATTCTCGCTGGACAATATTAAATAATAAAATAAATATTAAACTTATCTCTTACATGAACATTTTTGACATATTTTGTAAGGTTAAATTGTAAATATTGAATTAAAGATGGTGGTTAATAGTCAAATGTGGCTAACTACTTATGATTCTGTACGGATACTATTCAGTACACATTTAATAATTTCCGTAGCATTTACAATAAATCTTGAAAAGATCAATGAAATGCTGTAAAATTTCAAGAATGCAGATAAAGTTTCCAGCCTTAAGTGGCTCACTACTTATATATTCACCCCACACAGCCGATTAAAAATTCAT
>CAKNWU010157555.1:1604-14904 GCA_932072015.1 Andricus quercustozae | reverse complement strand
TTTATTTTATTAAGTCACTTGACTAATTTATGATGTTTCAACATCCCCGAGAGAGTATCTCCGTAGTGGCACTTGCCTGAATTTATCAATGGGTGTATTAGGTTGATTATATGGTGATGAAATTATTGAAATCATAAAATTACAAAAATCATCATTGACAGTGATAGGTGGGGTCCCGTTCGATAAGGAGGGTCATGAGGGATAGATGGGATCCAGAGGGACAGGTGGAGTCCCGTGGTATAAGGGGTATCCTGAGCACATCATGCTCCTATGGCGCATGGAAAAAGTATGACGGAAGGACCCGTCGGAAAGTGTAAGGGTTTCAACCCGGGGCTGCGAAACGCTAAAAAATGAATAAAATTATCGGAATGAGAAGCACATGGTATAGAGTAGGAGAAAGGCTAAGCACAATTTGATAGAAATGGATAAACCTGCACCCATATCCCTCTTTATTTTTCTTTAGAGCATATTGCATTTTTCCTTGTAATTAAATATCTTGCTATTGAATATACAGTCGAAGCTATCAATAAGGCCGCTACGAATAAGGCCGCTTCCCCTCATCCTTCCTCAGCGTGAGAGTGGGGGAAGCGTCTCACAGTGGGACCAAACACATATTTTTCGTTAAAAAAAGTCTACAGCCTTCAATTGCATTTGTTTATTTATGATATGTTTACTCATAGTACGAGAAAACCGAGATTTTGCACACAATTATTATTTACTCTTCAACAACGGTTTGCATGTAATGAAAATCATCTTGAATAAACGTAAGAGTACTCCCAGAATACAAATAATTTGATTATTGTATGTTTTTATTATTATAAACAAATTAAATTAACAAATAGCCAAATATTGTAGTTTTGGTTGAAAAGCATTTGTTCTTAGCTAAAAATGCTTTAAATTATTGTGAGAGTGATTGTTACTCAGAATATCTATAAATTATTAACAATTAGAATTTTTAAAAAACAATTTTTTTCAAAAATTTGGAATTTGTGGTTTTTTCAATTGCGGTTTTCCTTTTATCATCTGAATGATGCATACATTCTTAAAAATAATATATGTTCAATTGTATTTGTAAAAATGCAACAATTGTGGATTTTTTATACAAAGGAAATAAATCAATATAAAACTTTGGCACTTTGGCCTGGTAAATAATTTTTGGCGCCAAAACTGCTTTAAACTTTTGTAAGAGAGATTTGCACTCACTGTTTCTATGTAAAATTAACAATACACAATTGCTATTATTTATTATTATTTAATTTCAAATATCACGAAACTTCCATAAATTAAAAAAATATTGTAATTTTGGTAGAAAAAAAAATTTTCTCTTCTGGAAATACTTTAAATGATTGCGAGAGTGATCGTCAGTAACTATTTTTATAAAACATTAACAATTATAATATTTATCAACAATTTTTGTGGAAATGTCGAAGTTCAAGGATACAAGAAAGCTTTTCTAGATACATGAAAACGTAAATGAAACAATTGTTCTATTTTAACAAATATAATTGAACCTATGTTATTTTAAAGAATATCTGGATCAATTCAGATGATGAAGGAAAATCCGAAATTGAAAATACAATAATTCCAACATTTTCCACAAAAATGGTTTATAAATATTATAATTGTTAATGTTTTATATAAATTGTTACTGACGATCACTCTAACAATAATTTAAAGTACTTCCAGAAAAGGAAAAAAAAATTTCAACCAAAATTACAATATTTTTTAAATATATGAAAATTTGCAGTTTTTGTGCAAAACATTATTTTCCAGGCTAAAGTTTTATATTTAATTATTCAATTTGTTTAAAAACCCAACAATTGTTGTATTCTTACAAATATAATTGAACATATATTATTTTTAAGAATATATGCATCAATTCAGATGATAAAAGGAAAACCGCAATTGAAAAAACCACAAATTCCAAATTTTTGCAAAAAATTGTTTATAAAAATTCTAATTGTTAATAATTTATAGATATTCTGACTAACAATCACTCTCACAATAATTTAAAGCATTTTTAGCTAAGAACAAAGGCTTTTCAACCAAAATTACAATATTTGGCTATTTGTTAATTTAATTTGTTTATAATAATCAAAACATACAATAATCAAATTACAGTGCAACCTCTGAATAATTCCACTCCAAATAAGACCGCTCCTCCTGATCTTCGATTAAAAGTTTCCCTCACTATTTCGCGCATCATAGAATCGGGGGTGAACCTCCGAATAAGACCGCACGTGGAAATTGCGTTTTGATCTTAATTTATGCTTCGAATAATAGTATAGTGATGAAAATTTCAATTGATTTTAATCAATTTTATTTACCTATTGTTAGTACTTATTAATATTTATACATTGTTTCTACAAATATATTAATAAAAATATTTTATCATCTCAAAAAAGGTTACATAAAGTAACATATCGAGCATTCTTGTTAAAAAACAATATTTTTCGATTCAATTCTAAAAAAAAAAATAGTATCACACCAAAGTTTTTCAAATACTGCCAAGTACCTCTTCCAAATTACAAATGGAGTATTTTTCATCAAATAAACATTTTATCTTACTCATAATACATTAAATATTGCACTTATTTAGAATAATATGTTTAAAATAGTACTATTACTAATAAGAATAGTATTAAGAATAATACATGTAGGCATAGGGATGTGGCGACCCCATCGCCCGAGAGCCCCGCTCTTGCAGTCAGCCACGTTGCATTGGGCTAACTCCCCAACGCAACGAATTATGCGGTTACGTCACCAATATCGCACAGTGCCACCCAAAATAGGCCTCTCTCGGATGGAGGCCATGGTTCAGTTGGGAGTGGCAATAGGACCGAACCGAGGCGACGACCAAGCAATGGCCCCGGACAACGCGCGAAGACGATTCATGCAGAGGTTACATGAACGTTGGGTCAATATGCACCCGGAATATGCTCATAAAACGCCTCAGTTTAAAATTGAAACGGCTAGACGGCATGCATCAAATATTCAGTGCGTGATAGGCTACATAACATCAAATAAAAAATACACTCCAAAAGTTAGGGCACTTGGTCGAAACTTAAGGAAAGAAGCAGCACTGGACCCAAAATATATGATCTCTTTCAACAGCGAAACAGCGCCTTGAACGAGGAGTAAAATGGATTCAGGAAAATTCCACCTTTTCAACTCATCCTTCCCGTCTGTTCAATAAAACGTCTGTGCCGTTAAAAATACGCCTAGCCGAGAAGAGATTCAAGTCTTCTGGAAAAAAGTGTATGGAGATACTTATCAGCTAAATGAAGACGCTTCAGATATATCACTCTTTCGTAACTTTTGCTAAATGCAAAGGTTGCAGGCTCCAGAGGAAGAGTGTCCACTAATTACTGCTGAAGAAGTGAAGAAAGTTATCGCTAGAACTAAGAACTTTTCAGCGCCAGGGGCAGATAAAATCAACAACTTTTGGTGGAAGAAGTTCACTTCTACACTGTTAGAAATATCTGTTTGAATTTTCAATTAAATCCGTGTGAAGTTTTATGCAATTACCGTAATTGAAATTTCAATTACATGTATTTGAAAATTCAAACACGTGTGTTTGAAATTTCAATTACTTTTATTTGAAAATTCAAACACATGTGTTATTGAAATTTCAAATGATTGTTATTGAAATTTCAATAACGGTAATTGAAACAGCTGTGCAGGGAAAAATAGAATACGCAGTTAATGAATTTCAAACCAAATACTTTTTTAGGAACCCAGATAGATTTTAATAAAGATTTTTCAAAAACCCAAACTTTATGAATAATTTATGTAGAATTTTCCAAAATGTCTTTAATAAAACTATCTATGTTCCCAAAAAAATATTTATTGGAAATTCATTAACTGCATATAAAATTATACAAAAATATGGAAACATTTTAAATATAAAGGATTTTTTTACCTTGAAAGCTCATTTTTTGTTTGTTAAACTTCATGTATTAGTCTTCAGTTAGAACTTTACCAGCTTTTAAGTTATAATATACATGTAGTATTAAATTAAATAAAAAAACCAAAGCACGTTTTGCTTGTCATTTAACAAGCATTCTTTCCAAATAAAAATAAGAAAACGTTCTGTATAAAGGTAGTATTTGAACTCTTGAAACGCAAAATAGATTTAAAAACCTTAAACTTATTTGTGAAATCATTTAACGCGTCTCCGAGTTTTTTCACATCTATATCGTAAGGCTGTGATCTTCTTTTAGCCCCAGTTGCCCTTTTGTCTTTCTGTGTTTGTCGATTGATTTCAAACATTATCCTATAAAAATATTATATATAATTTGAAATAGAAATGTCAATTTTCAGATGTTTAATATGTAAAACAAGTGTATAACATATAGTTTTACGTATTATGGAAACGATATATACCTCTGAATGAATTCCAAAGTTTTAGCGAGTTTTGTTGCATAAGCGTATCCAAAGCTATAATACCTAAGGAAAGTGATGCAAATTCCATCTTGGAAGTTTTTTACTTTAAAAACTTCACCTTTTTCCAGAAAAACAATCAATGAGGCGGTTTCATAAAAAATCGACTTGCCTGTAAAAAAGAATTTTTTTATTAGAAAACATGTTTCAAGTGCGATCAATATTTTGTGATTGAAATAACACTCTAAAAGACAAAAAATGAAAAAATTTAGTTTTATAATTTTTAATTGCAGTATTGGTATTTATTATCAGAATTAAAAGAAAGTATCACTTCCAAAATCGTAAAAAATGAAACAGCCAAAGTATAATCTATGTGTAGTAGAAAATAAATAAAGATTTTCATTCTTTGTAAAGTGAATATTACTTGCTTTTAACCTATTTCTGTATCTGGCTTCTTATGTATAAAACTATTCTGAGTACAAAAATGAAGGATTGCTAATTTTTAAAAGTACGGCATTTTGCAATATTCGAAATTTGTAAAATCAAAAATCTTGTGTAAAATTGAATAAAAATGGTATATTTCTATAGGTATAAAAGACATTCTTAAAAACTTTGTGACTGTTTGCCAAAACTTTGAACATTAAAGTAAGAGATTTTTCAGAAAGAACACTTTTGAAATCAACTGACATTTTTTTTGTGGCTAAATCCAATGGAGAAGTCCAGAAAAATTGATAGCATAGCCGACCAAATTTGTTTACTGATTATTAAGGATTTGTTCATTTTAAATCCAGATAAGTTGTTTTTGAAGACCGAAGGGCAGAAAAAAATCTGTTCTTTAAATTCTCGATTAAAATATAGACAGTTATGCTGGAATGTCCTTTTAGGTTAAGTATGCATCAGAGTCGATCAGAAGAAATTATAAAACAGTGCAAATAATACAACTACAATTACATTATTGATGCATAAATTATTGAAGTTTATAGGTTCATAAATAGAGAAAACTTTAGGAACAAATTTATGTTCAAATACACACAATTATGCCGGAATGTTTTCTTAGGTTAAATCGAAATCACAGTCGAGCAGAAGAAATTATAATCGTAATATACAACGCAAACTTACCTTCCTTTACTTTCCTTTCGCTGAAAATTAACACCTTTACGATTCAATGCGAATTAAACACACGGAAACATTCAGCCAAACTTTTTTTCATTATAAACGCGATTTTGAGAGGCAGCGAAAATTTCTCGGTGTCTTATCTGTAGCTGCGTATTGATGCGCGGATACGAGCAACCATCATGCTTGAGGTTTCAAATACAGTATATGAATTTTAATTCATATTCTTTATTGAATGAAATTTCAATCACTCCTGTATTTGAAAAGGTGACTGAATTTTCAAGAAATTTCTAACAGTGTAGGCACCAACATCTAGCTCGTATATTTACTACTTTCTTAAACGGAGAACAACCCATCCCGCAGTGGCTAGTGGAAGCACGCACGGTATTGAAAACGCCAGTTACAAGCTATTCACTGGTATCCTCAAAGAGTGGTTATTAATCTCTATCGAGCCGGTATGGAGTGCAATAGTTGAACAACGCGGTTGCAAGAGAGGCTGGCAGGTTGCAGGGAGAACCTGTTAATAGACAGGTGTGTTACCCAAGACTCGATCAGGTATCGACGCAATCTGTCCATGGCTTGGATTGACTACCGTAAGGCATTTGATAGCACGAACCATGAGCTACTTATTAAGCTCCTTGAGTGCTTGGAGGTGCATTCAAAAATAGTGAGATGCATAAAAGAGCTTATGATCTTGTCGCGGAAAGTATTTGTCTTAACATCTGACAAAAGACAAGTGACTACCAGCTATATCACATGTAAGCGGAGGGTCTCTTGCCTCTATCTATTGTCCTCCGACGAAAAAGCCGAACAGAAGAGAATATAAAGTCGGCCACCTTTTCTACATGGACGACCTTAAACTCTTTGCTTCCTCGAAAGAGGATCTTAACATCCTTGTGGAGGCGGTGGATAGGTACTCTGAAGCGATTGGCATGAGCTTTGGACTGGAAAAGTGTGCCTGCGTCCACCTACAGCCAGGACGACTAGAAACTACATCATCGAGTGACGATCGGGATGTTCAACTCATAGGCGGAAATACCATTCAACATCTTGGTAATGGAGAAACATATACATATCTTGGAATACCGCAAGCGGAAACGCAAGGTGTGCGTGTGTTAAAAATGGCCCTTGTAAAAAGGTATCGCCAAATTCTCAGAAACATTTGGGCTTCCGAATTATTTGGAAAGAATAAGACCCAGGCGACCAATATGCTGGCCGTTCCTATACTGCTCTACATATTTGGCGCAGTAAAATGGAACGTCGATGAGTTGAAGCAACTTGACCGAAGCACACGCAAGATGATGACAATCCATCGAAGTCATCATCCTAGATCTTACTTACCTCGAATATACCTACCTCGAGATAAAGGGGGTCGAGGCTTGCTAAGCTTGGAGTGTCTTCATCGAAGAACGGTTCTGGCTACAGCCTGCTCAGTTCTAAATAGTTGCGGCGTTTCTATACGGTGCCGCAGATAGGGCCGCAGAGGAGCTTGGCCTCCCATTTGATTCCAGCGATACTACACATGGCCTGGCCTCACTAACACCTTCGGTGCTCAAAAGTCGTGTACATGAAGCAGAGCATACGCTTCTACTAAGAGAACACGCTGACGAGCCCCTTCATGGTCAATTCTACGGCATCGTACGTAGAGAAGAGCTCTCGATAGGTCTGTCCAATATGTTTCTCAAGTCTGCTGGATTGAGATCGGAGACTAAGGGATTTCTTTTTGCATGTCAAGACGGCGTTATAGACACCTTAGTTTACCGCAAGTGCATAATGAATATACCTGTAGGCGATACTAACTGCCGTGCGTGTAAGCAAGAGCCAGAAACACTTGGACATGTTCTTAGTGGATGCTCAAAGTATGCACAGTACGGGTACATAGAGCGACACAATGCGGTTCTACAAGTATTATATTACCATCTTAGGCACTTCTCTGATGTTGATCTATTGCCCGTCTTGTCATATGCCCAGGGGGAACTCGAGTCCGTTGTGGAGAATGATCAGTGTAAGATCTACTGGAATTTCTCATTCTCCACCACTCAGCGTATCAGTGCTATGATGCCTGATATTGTCCTCCAAGATCTGAAGACCAAGATCATTTACGTGATTGAATTCTCGGTACCAGCCGATGGTAATAACACGGGAAAGGAGGAAGAAAAACGGGTGAAATATCAAACACTTCTTTTCGAACTGAGCACGCTGTACCAAGGCTACAAAGTCCATATTGTAGTTCTCATAATCGGCTGTCTTGGAGGCGTCTGCCGCGTAAGGTCATCCGCGGCTAGAGACCTGACTCCAAGGAACAGTGCTGAACGATGTTCTGTCGCGTAAATTTCCCGCTCTTGCTTACCTTCTAGGACAGAAGGAGCAGAAGTGGATGACGTAAACGTTCCAATTGCGTCGGGATTGGTTGCTTTAAGGTACCATGATCGTAGCTTCCGGAGCCTACAACTTCTCAAATACATGTAATTATCACTTGAATATGACTCTTTGTATGTACTTGAGTATTTCAAATTTTAAAGTAGAGAACAATATTAATAAAAAAATCCCATTTATAATACAACATGCTGCATTATTAAATTACTGTTGTCACAAAATTTGATAAGAATTTATAAAAAATTCGAGTCAATGTCCCCGCTATTTGTTTCGTTTCTGCCAGCGTCGAAATTCATCGAGTGTAAGCGGTCCTATTCGGAGGTTGGGCCGAGAATTTGTTGTGGTGATTTCGGACCGCGGGTGGGGGTAACTCATTTCTCGGAATTATATTCCCCTACAAGCCCGAGCACGGTCTTATTCGGAGGTTGCCATGTATTTGTATTCTGGGAGTACTTTTGCGTTGATTCAAAATGATTTTCATTATATGCAAACCGTTGTTGAAGAGTAAATAATAATTATGTGCAAATTATCGATTTTCTCTTACTTTGAGTAAACATATAATTCAAAAATGCATCACCAAGGTGCTCTTTGAAATTTATTGCACTTTAATTTAAAGAAAAATAATCACAAATCAGGGAAATATTGAAGGCTGTAGACTTTTTGTTCGAAAAATATGCGTTTGGTCCCACTCTGAGACGCTTCCCTACTCTCACGCTGACTTCGAAATTCCAGTCAGCCGCTACCAATAGTCCAGCTGTAGAAATCGCGATTTCGATGGCTTTCAGGAGAGTTTTCTTTATATTATCCAAATATATCGAATATTAATTGTGATATTTTAATATTTTTTGATATTTTTCGATATTGTATTTGGGTAATATAAAAAACTCCTAAACCCCATAAAAATTGCGATTTCTACGGCGGCACTATTGGTAGCGGCTGACTGGAATTTCGAAACCAGCGTGACAGTGGGGGAAGCGTCTCGGCGAGCTCGAGCACGGATGAGGGGAAGCAGCCTTATTCGGAGCGGTCTTATTGATAGTTTCGACTGTATCGGTGTTTTTATTAATTACAAGTTTCCAGAAATATTTGCATGTGTCAGACAAGTCAGTCCGTCCCTGGTCACGTGGCCGAGATTCATAAAAGCAATAATAACAGAAGCTTGTAGTTCTACACAAAATCCGCATTCCTGAACCGCTGCATTTATCGGTTCGTCCTCCTCGAAATATTGTTTCCCTGACACTCCTCCTTATCAGATGTCCGCTTCCAAAAGCGTGTCCTCAAAAACCAATTATACCACGGTAAGGTACAGGGTGACCCATTTTATTCTATATATCCAAAAACCTTCTAAACTACCCCATCTACATAAAAACCGGTTCATACAAAATTTGAGCAGGAGATAGGGGGCCATTGAACTGTACCATTTATTATGATCTTGAGGTCAATTTTCACGGTCGTTTCAGGGTCAAGACGATTTTTTAAAATGGAAACACCTATGTTTGACTGCAGATTTGAATAGAGAGGAAAACTTTACGTCAAAAATGCACTATGGAAATCATGTTTTTGTGACCTTGGTGAGGTCAAAAATCAAGGTCAAATGTCCCAAAAACGACTTGATGCCCTTTTGCTGAGTTTACGTGGTTTTCTGAGTAAAGCAAACGGTTAAGACGCTTTAAAAAAGTCGATAAAATGTAAAAGTGTGAACCAGCTTCACCACCTTGTCAGCCTCGACCTTCAGGTCTATTTTCAAGGTCATTTAAAGGTCAAGACGATTTAATTAAATAGAAATCTTTAATTTTGCCCTGTAGAAGGTCATATCCAGGTCAATTATTTAAAAAGCGCTTAGAAAGTTTTTTTTTTAAATGCTGATTTTCTGAGCAATCTTAACGTTGAAGGTGCCTTTAATAAGTACATTATAAGTTGCACGAATTTCGACGACCTTGACTAAATTGACCTTCAAATTGATTTTCAAGGTTTATGAGGGTCTACGTCATTTTTTAAAATAAAGAAGTTGCAAAAAATGGAAGCACCTTGACCTTACTTTTAGCGTTACCCGGAAAAAAACGACGTAGACGTAGGGATTTCTATTTTTAAAAATTGTCTTGATCTTTAAATGACCTTGAAAATTGACCTGAATGTCGAGGCTGACAAGGTATCAAAGGTGGTTCACACTTTTACACTTTATCGACTTTTTTAAAGCATCTTAAACGTTTGCATTACCCAAAAAACCACGTAAATTCAGAAAAAGGGTATCTGATCGTTTTTTGGACCGCTCTATTCAAATCTGCAGTCAAAAATAGGGCTTTCCATTTTAAAAAATCGTCTTGACCTTGAAATGGCCTTGAAAATTGACCTCAAGGTCAAAATAAATTGTAAAGTTAAATGGCCCCCTATGTCCCGGTCAACTTTTGTGTAAATCGTTTTTTAAGTATATGGGGTAGCTTAGAAGATATTTGGACTTATAGATTAAAATGGATCACCCTGTATATTGACTTTTATACATCCAAATCTATATTCGTCCAAACCTAAATCTCATTCTATAATTTATACCCTATTCAATCCTCCTATATCCTATTATTTTCTATACCTATCTAATTCTATTCATTTTTTTCGTCTTTTCTATTCAGCGTCTTTCCAAAAGAATAGAATGAAGTGGTGAAAACGGTACGATTTTGAAACTTCTAGAGATTGAAAAATGAAACCAGTAATAACAATTGGAAAACAATGTTGAACAATTGAAATTTCAAAGCAAAAAGTTTTTGATGCTTCAATTAAAAAATATAAAACTGAAAACGATTTTAATTTGCAATTGTATAATTCTCGAAATTTAAATCTTTGTCTATTCGAATTTCAATGTAATTTATAATCGTGCAAGTATAAAGAGGCTTCAATGTTTAAATTGCACATTTTTAAATGATTTGAATTTGAACCAACAAATATTGTACTTTCAAATCTAAAAATTGTTTTAATTTGAACGCTTTGTAAAAAAGTTCCTTCCAATTTTAAATAAAATATTATGATTCTGAAAAATTCAATTAAAAAATATTTAATTTCAGATGCTACTAGTTTAAAATTTCCAGCTTATAACTACAAATTAAAAAAATTTTCATCTGAAATTATTCGATTTTGATCGTTCTGAAATAATAATAATTGAAGTATTATAAACTGATTTCCTTTCTAATAATTCAATAATTTCAATTCAAAGTTTTTCTATTTCAAATGGTTTTTTCTACTTATTCAATATTGAAGACTTCAAATTTAAAATTCCAACAACTATTGATTATTTTAATTTGAAATACATATGCGAAATCCGTTTCAGAATTCAAATAACAATTAATGAATTTCGAACACTATATATTTGAAATCGTCTAATTTGTAATCACGTTTCGACTTAAATTATTCAACTTTTAGCAGTGCGAATTAAAAATTTGACTATAAAGGCTTTGATTTCTAAATGATACAATTTTGAGAAATTTTAAACACCAAGCAATTTATATTTTAATCTATAACTATTAAATTTACAATCTTCTAAAAGTGAAAAAGTGACTCGCTGACAGGCTTCATGTGAACAATAAATTACGACATTGTAAATTTCAAAATTATAAATTTCTGAATTAACTAGCACTCAGAGAAAAATTTTTCTTGAAACAAAAGCGTCATCCTCTTGCCTGTTTTATTTTGAACTACATGAAAATATTACTTTTACACAAACAGTATTATTTAGCTGTGAGATTAGGAGTACTTTGTCGCAAAGAAAAATTTTTGCTGCAAAAAGATTCTTTCGGAGACAAATGAATATCCTCTTAATCGTAAATTTAAGAGGAAATTCCACTTGTGTCAAAAAGCATCCTTTTGACACAAGAGGAAACTTCTCTGAGTGAGTTACACATTTAGTCACTTAACAACTAAAATTGTTAAAATTCAAGTGTAAAACTTAAACCATTTTACAATTAGTCTTTAAAATTCAACAACTAAAAATTACAAGTTCTTTAAACTGTAAAATTTCTCGTTGGAATCGTAGCTATTTTAAAGAATTTGACGACGAATTTCTTCAATCTCACATTACTTCACGATATCAAAAGTACTTGGATAAGTTTTTTTTCTAAAACTAAGAAATACAACAATTTCTGGTCAGAACATAAAATCACTTTTATTTCCCGATTAGGAACCGACGGCAGTGTAGCTGAGTGCTAATTATCGACTCGTTGAGATATTGGACGTTAAGCATGGACGTGCGCGATTAGCGCTTGGATGGGTGACCGTTTGTGATTCTGGCTTAGTCTTGTTTTCACTGCTTTTAATGCCTGTCGAGCGGTAGATTACGCTCAGTAGTTTTGGTTTTCTGCAATTATGCACTGCCCTGACTAAGTTTTCAGGCGAATACTAGCGCTTCTAATAAAAATCCGGCTTCAGACGGTGCGGAATTTTTAGGAACTCTATATGATTGAGTCGTCAGTAATTACCTAGAGTTTTATTGACTGTTGGGATATTTGAGGTAATTGGGATACTTGAGGGTTAAGTTAATGAATTAGTGTCTGTCGAGCATCTGTGAAATGGGAAATTTAGACACAGTTCGGAAGGTTGGATTCTGTATATATGTAATAATACAAAAATGATGCATGTGAGTAATGAATTTAAAACATTTTTAAATACTTAGTTAACTATTACAATCTAGAACCACCTTGTGCTCCCAAGGGAGAAATTATGTTAGCACCCCGATACTGACGAAAACTCTAATAGTAGTGTGAACAGTAACCAGTACCTTTTATTGAAATTGTCCCAGTACTGACTAGTACTACCCAGTACTGGTACTGACCTGGTACAGCGCAAGTTGTGCGCCATTAGTGTGTAAGCGCACTGCAGAGTCAGTAGTAAATTCCCCCCTGGGCCTTTCCAAAATGTGTCTTCAAGAAGAAATGACCACGTTATGGTACATTGACTGATTTAACCCATCAACTGAATTATCTCGTATTTTCTTTCTCTTGGTTCCCAAGTGGCCAAGCAAAGGTCAATTAAAGTTGAGCAACGCTCTCCTTATCAGTGCAAACATGCTCTTCATGTGTTATGCGTTTAGTTGGAGAGATCAGACTTGAAGCCACATTCGTGAACGTCTGTCGTACTATCAATCAATCATCAATCTCAAATCCGCACAAATGTCTCTTTTTTATGTTTAATGTTTTTTTACTTAAATACTTTTATTTCGCTTATCCCGTTTCGTGTTTTCTTCCGGTTCACTTGACAGCACGTGTGATTTTATTCGTGTGTGCTGGTTTATCGTTTTTCAACGTCAATAATGCCAGTATGAAAGTGATTCAAGGAACAAGGCTTCAAACTGATAGACCCATATGACTTCAGACGTTCAAATTATGCGATAATGCAAACTGTTAAACACGTCCGTGGCTGGAATGATCAATGATAACAGATCGTACTT
>CAKNWU010157547.1:0-11807 GCA_932072015.1 Andricus quercustozae | reverse complement strand
ATACGGTGGTTTATTTACAAAAACTTTATCTTGCGAACGAATGAAAATAGGAAGCCGTTCAATGGCTCAAAATGTGGAGTTTTGTCATGCGATTTCGGTGCAATAATTAAATTGATGATAAAATCATTCTTACTCAAGATACATAATTTTAAATATTTCTGACTTTAATCAGTTTGGGCGCGTGACCAACACAGCGGGACAAGTGGCAGCAAAAAAGTACCCTTTCTATGACAATAGTAATTCCAAATAACCGAAACAGATGTGGTTGAACGAAGCAGAGCCGTCTTAACGTCTTGAAGATGCCTTGCTTCTGGAATGACTATTGTTATAGAAAGGGTACTTTTTTTGCTGCCACTTATCCCGCTGTGTTGGTCACGCGCCCAAACTGATTAAAGTCAGAAATATTTAAAATTATATATCTTGAGTAAGAATGATTTTATCATATTGCTGCATTCGGAAGACTCTAAGTTTTCAGATGCTTTTTATTAGATATTTCAGAGATTTTTTTTGTGCGAGTTGCAAGCAAAAAAAGTGAGGGGCCTATACCTTTGGACCCGACTTTAGTTTGGGAGAAAAAGTGTAACATGCGCGCTTATGGCATGATGCCCACATTTGCTCCTAACTAAAAAGGTGAAGAAAAGCTGAAAAATTATGAGAAGATAGTTACAAACCATAATAAGTGGTTGAACAATTATGTTTGTTAACTTGATAAATAATAACAATAATAATTTAATGAAACAATTATATTTGTTAGATTTCATTAATTATTATTATGCATCGAGACGGTACAGTCCCAGACGATTGGAGAAAAGCGATTATCATACCAATATATAAAAGAAAGGGAGATCAAAACAACTGCAATAATTACAGAGGTATCAGCTTACTAAGTACCGTAAGTAAAATATACTCAAAAATACTCATTCTTAGTATAATGGAAATTACAGAAGAAAAGATATTGGAAGTCCAAAATGGATCTATGCCAGGAAGATCATGTACAGATCAGATATTTATGTTAAGACAGATCACAGAAAAAAGCTTAAGAGTAGGAAAGAAAGTTTTCTGTGCATTTGTTGACATAGAAAAAGCATTTGACAAGATAAATAGAAGTAAACTCTTGGAAGTCCTAAAAGGGTACGGAGTCCATGGATGGCTCCTACAAGCAATACAAACAATATATGCAGGCAGCAAACCCTTTTCATTTTGACGAACACATGTTACTTAGTAGAATTTTATCGTTTTACACTTAGTGACAAAAGTTATCTTACCATCTTCATCGACTTCAGCAATAATTTCTGCCAGGGTAGACTCACTTAGCTCATAACCCAGCATAGTTAAAATAGTTCCTACCATATCTGTGCCGATACATCCCTTCTTTTCATGGTCGAATGCATCGAACGCTTTTTTGAGTACTATATATTTTTAAGAAAATAAAAGAGGTGATTATTTAATAGAAATAATATCCTACAGCCAATGACTTTAAGTATTAACTTCATTTGGCTATTTTAAATATAAATATAACTTTCAGCTAGAACCAATCGAAGAATAAACACAGCCATGTTTCTTCGATAATTATAAACGAATTTAACATACTAAACTTTTTTATATTTCTGCTTGCTAAATGCAAAATACGGTGAAAGAAAATATATCTACAAATTAAAAATTATAAATACATTTTTTGTGTAAACGAGTCCATATCTTTTATTCTTAACTTGACATGAACTACGAATTGGAAGAAAGGAATCTTTATAATGGCTATACGACCATTTTAGTGATTATGTTATAAATAAGATCATAACTATATTTTTAAAACCATTCGCAATATTTTAACAATTATCGTAACGGATGAAGTGATTTGATTTAAAGTTATAAGCTGGTGGTTTTTTCTTTGTCTATGTTACGTTAAATGTTGATTTTCATGAACGATTATCTTGAATAGATATTATAATTTTTTAGGATCGATATGTATAGCTTTGCCCTATAACCAAAGGATTTGATCTTGGGTTTTGTAAAAAGTTCGTAATGCGATTAACTAAAAATGAAAAGCAACTTTTAGTGTAATTTTATGAAAAGAATAACTAGGGAATTGTCAAATAATAAATAAAGTTTCCAGACGTTCAAAGTTCAGATAAATTCCATCCCTTTATATGGGCTTCCGCATGCTAAGGGCCCTTATAGTCAGATAAAGTGCTTCATACGACTCAGCGTTTGCACACATAATCTAGAGGCAATTATATCGGCTTGTACAGAGAGCTTTATCG
This sequence comes from Andricus quercustozae, assembly GCA_932072015.1. Taxonomy (NCBI): domain Eukaryota; kingdom Metazoa; phylum Arthropoda; class Insecta; order Hymenoptera; family Cynipidae; genus Andricus; species Andricus quercustozae. The sequence goes on along the minus strand of CAKNWU010157547.1, from coordinate 9,549 downwards.
AAAAAAATTCTTATTGCTGTTCTTTTTTTTAATTTGAAAATAAAGTGTTTTTATTTGCCTGAAACCGACAACTCAGTGTACAGATACCAGTCATTGGCTGGTCAGCAGGCCTTCCTAGAATACCGACAGCAATTTTTACGATGGCCTGTCTTTTTGGTTTCGGCACGGCTGGTCAGGAACTTTAAATCTTTTTTGTAACTTACCAACAAAATTTAGAGTGTGATGGCTAACGCAGATTTGAAAACAGGAAGCACGATTGCGATTCAAAAGTAAAATCTGAATAATAAATTGCAAAAATGGATATTTGACAAATATTTCTAAAAGCTTTCTAAATAATTTGGGTACCTTGATAAAAAAAAACGTTATTTTATAAGGCTGTCGGACAGAAACTCTAACCTCAAGATTAAATTGCCTCATTTTACTTCATAAATAATAGCAATAATTATTTTTTAAATACTAAGTGGTATAATCTTTTTTACTAGAAGAGGCTATAAAGAGGGAAACCCAGTTTACTCAACAAAATGTTGCGTAAAATTAAATTTTAGAATGTTCAGGTTATTATAGGAGCATAAGAGAATCGGAGCTGCAATGTGGATAAAAAGAATAAAGGAATTTTTCTAATATTTCAACTTATAATTTTTACCAATATTTTTCGCGTATTGGAATGAATTTTTTTAATTTTTTACTTAATTAGCATTGTAATGATTGTGCAAAAAATATTAGAACCAATTAGGTACACTTAAACGCATGGAGTTAACCTTTTACATATTTCAATACTTCTTTTTATATGTAGTTTTTTGAAAATTATCGGTTTTGAGCGTAATTGATAAAAATTGGGCTATAATTGGTTAAATTGTTTCTTTATTCTTCCTATAAAAAAATTAGTTTTATGGGTTATCAATTTTCATCAATCAATGAAAAATTAGACGAAATAATAATTAATTAATAATTGTAGTATTAAATATACTCAAGCTTACTGGGAGAAATCCTCAAATCTAGATAGTACATAAATCACGCTGTCTGAGAGCATTTATGGGGCGTTATTTCTCAAGTGTACCCACTGAAAAAGTCAAAGTTGTCCGATCTAAGTCAAACTCAGGCAAAGTGTTGTGCTATTGGATAGTACTTTATGTGGGGAAAATGTTGTCATTCGGATAAGTATTGACCGAGGGGGAGGGGGTGAAAGTTTTGGGATTTTCGTGGATATCGTTTATTTCGGCGATTTTTAACTCTTCTAATAGCGATAAAAAAATGTTGTCTATTACAGTTCCGATAGAGTTTTTCACGCTCTTTCGATTGGTCATACACATTTTTTCAAAAAATAAATTTGACTTTTTTTCGAAGTGAGACAGGTTTTTTTTTTGTCTTAAAAGAAAGCTTAGGTTTTTTTCCCATAAGACTGTGTAGATTAGAAAGTGGGAATCAAATTTTTATTTTATCAAAATAAGCGTTGAGTACTCCGGTACATGCATGACGCTGGCGCTCGAGCCCCGCGGCGCACCGTGGTGCCTTCAAGATATTGTTTTTACGAACAGTAATAATATATTCTAGTATATTTGATCACTCTATGCATTTTAAAGGGCTGAGACTGTCATTATTTAAATGCCTGCATTACGTTCACTGATGAATTTTGAAAAAACTTTGAATTTGGGAAATAAAGTTATTGAATAGGAGGTCGGGTCGAAAAAGTTGTTTTATGGATTAAGTAAAATTAAAGCTCGGAGATTTTTTGATGCAGATGTCTGGTCTTCTACCTGCCTTTCGTCTTTTTAGTGACAGTTGTTTTCACTTTGTTTCCTAATTTTCGTTTCTTTTCTTTTGGGAAGCAGTCGCATTTTGTGGCTGAGGAAAATTTCTTCAATTGAAGTCTCCCATGTTCAGTAGTAGGCCAGTCCGTGTAGTATGAAAAAGAGTGTTTTGGTGTCACAATTCTAGAATTGAAGCGATATCGATATTTGGGTAGTGCTGATGCCTGGCATGAAGGCTTAAATGTTTTTAACAGCAAATTCGCAAACGCAAGAAGCTTCGCGCTGATCAAATTGCACAAAACCATGTTTTTTGAAGATTGCGACCAAGATATGAATCTGCGAGACAAAAAGTTTAATTATAAATGAAAGATATTAAAATGATATCATGGTCACAATCTTCAAAAAACGTGGTGTCGCGAAATTTGAACAGCGCGCAATTTCTTGCGTTTGCGAATTTGCAGTTAAAAACATTAAGGCCTTCATCCCAGGCATTAGAACTACACAAATATCGATATTGCTTCCACTCTAGAATTGTGACACCAAAACACTCTTTTTCATACTTCACTGACTGGCCTACTACTGAACATGGGAGACCTCAATTGAAGAAATGTTCCTCATCCACGTAATGCGACTAGGGGAAGTGTGTCCTCGTTGTCACATCACGAATATCTCATAAATTATTAATAATTTCTAAAAAGTACTCATAAAGTTTTTGAACGTGTGCCACTGCTGCCAACAGAAGAAAGTTTTATGGCGACCAACTTCTCCCAATAGATTTGACAGACCTCTTTTTCCTTTTAGTTGCAGATAACACAAATGTCATAAGGATTTATGTTGTGTGCAAGGCCATTTACTAAAGTTCTTCCTTCGCGGGCAGGAAGCAGCCTTATCTGTGCATACATTCTTGTTATTTTTATTGAAAGCCTAATTTCTAGATATGGCTGAGTTCCCACTCGAAAAAGAATATGGGGTTGTATCTGTAAGCTTGAGGTTAGCCTCAGACGATCAAGGTCTTGATATTTACACCGGTTTTCAAATAGTTGATGTACTTGATTTTTATTTTGTTGTCAAGCTAGGAAGTTAATATTCTCGAGAAAATTCCGCAATCCAATCTCATGAGAAAAATCTCCGAGTTGATGATACCAGTTGTATTTTTGGTTCGAGCTGTTGGTTGCTGCTAGTTTTTTAAGCTTATTGAAACAGATCTTAGGCAACCTATCATCTGGCATTTGCAAAGAATAGAACGCTTAAAGGAAGCGACCTAAATAAGACCCCCCTAGCGCAGAATCCTCAGTACAGAACGTATGGCCACCTTTGCCTTGCCGATAAAGGATTGTGTAGCTCTGAAGAACACGCCCGATGAGGAGAACGGGGTTCTGAGGTATTCGTACTCCTCCGCCTCCCACCGTATGTGGTTCGCGAAGTGAAACTTATGATGTCTTTTGTGCCCCTTTGTAAAATCATAATTTGTATCTTGTTTTAATTTACTTTTAAAGACTTTTCCTTACAGTATTTTTCAAGCAAAATCAGTTTTCTTCGCAAGTCTGCGGGGAGTCTGAGAGGAGCATGAGGTCGTCGGCGTACGCTAGTAAAATAAGTTCTATTTCGTGTGATATAGAGATCCCTCTCGCTCCTTGCGACAGAAAATACTCTTCTGCATCATTTAAGAGGAGGATAAATAATAGTGGGCTTAAAATGTCGCCTTGTAATACGCCAGTTGTGACCTCAATTTGTTTGGAGTTAAGGGTAGAAATGTGTTCTACGCATCTATGATCCATGCGGAACCCTGCTTGAAATTCAGGAATATTTTTTTTAGAGTTTTCAGCCTAGGGTTTTAATCTATTATTAAGGATATGGGTGAATATTTTGGATAGAGTGTGTAAGGGAAATAGGTATGTGGTTTAATGGGTCCTTCTTGTCACCTTTTTTATGAATCACGATAATTTCAGATTTAGTCCAGAGATAAGGGACTATTTCTTGGTTAATCATTTTATTAAACAATGGTTTCAAGTATAAGAGAAACTTACGAAGAAAGTTTTTATAAAACTCACTTGGGATTCCGTCGGCGCTTGGAGCTTCGCTTGTTTTCTTTTAACACTTTTTTAAACTGATCAAGATTTTTTCCTCCGTAATTTCAGAATCCAGGGAGCGGTGTCTTACATCCACAAAATGAAGAGCTGGCCTGTTTCTCTTTGGATAGCAGCTTTCAAAGAATTTCTCCCATTCTCGGGTACTTAATAAGTTTCTTATTATTGGTCGTTTTCTAAAATTACCGGTTTTTCCAAAATTGGGATGAATTCTTTGAGGTTGCTACAGTATTTATGTTATTTGTTTCGAACGCAGATCATTTCCCCTTCATGAGCTCTTTGTATTGCTTTTTTAATTTGAAATATTTTTTAGAGTTTTTGTTAGAGAAGCCTGATTTTTTACACTTTTTTGTTGTCTTATTTTCCTAGATAAACGAGTGCAGTCGCTACCATACGAAAGTTTTTTCGATTTTAGAAACGTATCACATAAGTAATTCAACATACCTAAGTTATATGATATGATTTTATCGTATTTGTCAAGAAGTTATTCATTTCATCTATTGTTTTGTTATTTAAATTTGGGTCGCATGTGGACTCAAGTTTCGCGGCGTATGCTGTCAATTTAGAGTTGCTCCATCCAAGTGGTTTTCTTGAATTATATATGTTAGGCTGGTACGAAAAGGAGGGATATTGTAATTCTGCAAGTACCAGCAGGTGATCGGAGCAAGTAGTTATGAGGAGGACTTCTGTATTAGCGATTAAATTTATCTTTTCGAAGTTCCAAGGCTACAAAGTCTATTACTGATAATCTCTTTGTGCTAATTTGTTCAGATAGTGAAGGAGAATCGCTCTCAAATTTTCCGCTTAGAATAGACAGGTTATTGGTCAAGAAGAAATTGCTTATTGAGTTTCCCTTCTTGTTTAATGTTTTATCTAATGATCTACGTGATAGGTGGTAGAGATAAGGGGTCTAACTGATTCAGTTCTCCCATTCTACAGTTAAAGTCCCCTCCTAATATAATTAAGGAATCTGGAAAATTATTGCTAAAGTCTTCTAGAAAGGGTTCTAGTTTTTCCATGACTTCGTCCACTTCGATGGAAGGTCTAATATAAATATTTGTAAGCAAAAAACTTACATTACCCAAGACTTCTCCCGCTATCTGATAGCTGGAGGACTGATTGAGAAGTTTAATCTTGTAGACGTTTAGATTGAAGATTATGGACAGTCCGCCCAGAGCCCTAACTACCGGATGATCTCTAACAGCGTTTGTTAATATACATTCTAGGTTATGCATCCAGTTAGGCAGATTAGTTATGGGACATTCCAACCAAGTTTCACCTACACAAATTATTTCGTTGTTATTTACTTGAGGTGCGAGGTCCCCGAGGTTTGAGGATCCGTGGAGGTTCCAAAAGAGTATTCGTGAAGTTGATGTTTGTGGCGTTGAAGGTTTTGTCTTTGGTTCATCTGATACCCAAGTTTAGATCGTTTATTGCTAGTATGTTGCAGAGATTTTCTTTCTTGCTTTTCCTTCCAGGTTCTGTCACTACTAATGGACAGCTTGTTATCAGTGAATTATTTCACATTGTTCAAAACGAGTTGTTTCCATTAAGCGGAGGCGAAAACGATCTTAACCGGTCTTTTCGCTGCAGAGTTACCTAGGCGGTGCGCAGACTCCATGTACTTAGTAGATATCTTTATCCCTGGGTTGCTAAAAATTTCCATGTTTTTTCATATGAGGTATTTTATTATTGGTATCGTCGTTATTAGGGATGCTATGGACTATTAAATTATGTGGTCTTGCTTGCCTTTGCAGAAATACGAGCTCACTGACAATGGACTCTACAGCAGATTCAAGATTTTCTTGTTTGGTAAATCCAAACAAGAAAATGGATAGTAACTTTCATGCGCTGATTAAATTGCATAAAACTATTCAGAAGAAAGTAGATTTCATTTAATTATTTTTTGAATCGTAATACATTCTTTCTATTTTAAACTCTGCGTTAGCCATACACACTAAATTTTGTTAGTAAGTTACGAAAAGGATTTAAACTTCCTGCCAAGCCTTGCCTGAGCCACGAAGACAGGCTATCGCAAACATTGCTGTCAGTGTTCTAGCGAAGCTCGTTGATCCGACAATAGCTCGAGTCTTTACACTATGTTACAGGTTTTATGCGCAGAAAACACTTTATGTTCAATTAAAAAAAGATCAACAACAACATTTTCCTGAAAAAGCTCTCTGTACAGGCCGATATAATTTCCTTCGGATTATGTGGTGAGAATATTACATCAAACAATTCATTTTTGTAGACGTATTTTGGATATTTCTGAATTCCAAGTGGTTTGAAGCACCATAAAAACCCGAGTTTTGAAGCCTAAGACGAACCCCTTAGGTTGAAAACCGAGTCACCGGGGTATTCTTGAAATTTAACTTCGAAAACCCGCTTTTTGATCAAAACGTATCTAAAGTTTTCTAGTGCCATAAGCGCACGTGTAATATTTTTTCTGTGAACATGAAACATACTTACTTTCGGTTGCTTACTAAATATTAATATAATTATGGCCCAGACGTGAGCTATGCATATAGATTTGAAATTTGTACCTTGAATTAAAAAGAAACTATTAGTTCTAGCGAAAAACTAAAAACAGCCCTGGATGAATTATGATACCTTAGGGTACGTTATGTTTTAATAAGTAAATTTCAATTGTAATTTCAAATCTATATGCATAGCTAACTTCTGGGTCGTATATAATGCTAATAGTTTCAGTATATGTCCAAGTATAATCCGCCCCTTTGAGGAGAAAACAATCATTTTAATCTTGACTCAGAAAAACGTGAATATCTCCTCAATTGAAATCGGCCCTAAGGGTCCTTTTCATAGGACGCCTACATATATGAAAAAAAAAGAAATGTGAAGTACCAGTTTAAAATTTTTTTTTGTAGAAGTAGCCACCTAAGTCCAAGAAACTCAAGTTTTGCCCATGTTCAAAAATTATTATATTTCTTTATTTATTTGCTATCAAAATCATGGTTTAATGAACATGTAAATAATTATTGCCTCATTTTAAATTTTCTTCGCAATTTTACACAACTTTTTCTCAGTCTAATGTGTTACATTAAATTTTTTTAGTTACATCGTAATATAAATTTATTAAATATTAATGGTAAGGTAAAAATATAATTCGAAAAATAAGTTAACTATCATTCAATGTATCAAAATGATCATCTGGGCATAACATCTGCAGAAACGTACTTTTCTCGCTTTATGACTTTTTGTGCAATTCATCCGTTCTCTGCAAGGAAAACTTAAGACGAATTTTCGGATTCTCTGACCTCTAAAATGCATTCCCCTTGGTTTTTGGATTTTCTTTAACTTTTTGATTTTTAGTGAATCTTCTAAGTGTGCGCGCACGGGATCGTGTCACAATATCTACCATTTCAAGAATGAGATTTGTTTTATCTCTGAACAAATTATATTCATGAACTCGTTTTTGGAAAGAATCAATGAAGATAGATTAAAAGAACATACAAATTATATTTAAAATTATTATGAAGTAAAACGGCGAGTTATCGCCAAGACCCCAGTGATTTTTACATTCTCATTCATGAGAGTTTAATGTAATCGTTCAAATATTCGATCTCTAGTTTTTAACGGATCTTTACGTTTCGGCACTCACAAAGTCCGAAAATCATAACATTTTGTCGGTGTTTGTCTGTATGTTCTTTGACAAACTTTTTAAGGGTCCCAAAATGAGGGTCAAGTTCGTTAACCAGATATTTCCAACCAAAATAAAAAAATTAAGAGCACTTTTACAAATAAAATAAATTTTTTGTTTTGCTTCTTATAGATGGGACAAAGAATTGTAAATTGTCCTAATCGAATTTTAATTTTGAACAAAATTAAAAAGTTATATACTTTTACTTTGTAAATATTTCACTAGATATCGAATATATTTCGAAACTATACCAATTACATTTTTTCGATTAGACTGGTTGAATCGTTTTGTTCATTTTAGAAAACATTTTATTTATTTGACCAAATTGTTTCGTTGGATCTACCAAACAATCTGAGAGAGCATTTTACTAGAATCAATAAAAAAATATTTGGTTCATTCAACCAAAATATTTGGTTGAAAGCATATCTTAAAAGTGATAGACGCCTTCGAACTTGGTACGATCGCGTACTTCAATTTAACATGACAGTCCACGTTCGGGAGTTCGTAGCGTCACGAAAAGAAAACAAAAAAATGTTTGCACCTCGGTGAACCTTATCAAAATAAGTGCGGAAACAGAATCGATTGGGATTAAGTGATCATATGAAAAATACACAAGATTACTAATTAAATCTTTGTGTGTGCCTACGATTGCGTGATAAGGTGTTTGATTTAAAAAAAAAACGATTTTTTGAATCAAATAAATAAAGGATCCAGCACAATTGACATTGCAAATAGCTTGCCGTGGAATTTTCTGGTTATGTGATATTTAGTAGTTTACTAAACTACTAAATAATTCGCACAAGATGACACAATTCCATGCCAAGCCATCTACAATGTGCATTGTGCTGGGTCGTTTATGGTTAGATGAACTACAAGTTTTGGTTAAATCAACCAAACTCTTTCCTTAGACCAGCAAAAATACTTATTTGAATTAACTAAAATAATCTTGGATCGACAAAAATATTTACTTGGATTAAACAAAAGCTTTACTTGGACCAACCAAAATATTTGCTTGTATCAACCAAAAAATGTGTTATAATCAACCAAATTTTACTAACCAAAAAATTTTCTTGGGACAACCAAATATTTTGTTATCCATATAATAACCATATTCTAGGGTTGATTAGGGAAGAATACGTCAAGTGTTCCCAACCAAAATTATTATTTTTTTCGATCGGGTTGAAACTTGGCTGAACTATTGTCCTGGTGGACCCATATATTAATTCACCAAACCATAGGTCCATTTATATTCATAGGTCAATATACAGGGGCCTGAAGTTTTCACTTTTTCAGGTGCTGTTTGACCTCTCAAGGTAGTATAACTTCTTTTAGGATTATCCGATTATCCATTAGATGTAGTACATATTATATATGTACTACTCCTCTCAACACCTTAGAATACTAAACTTATTGTTCAGAATTGATTGAAAAGATTTTTGTGTTAGCATTAGTCCTATTTTCTTTTAGGGTTTTCTCCGTTTGCAGCTATCCGACTTAATTTTGTCTTGCAGAGAACAGCTCAATTCAGTTACACAAGATTACTTGTTAGAGATTGTGTTCATACATTTTTTTTAAAAGATATTTTTTTCTAATCATTTTTGATATATTGGGTATAATGTTACTCAATACTGTGCTATTGTTTTAAAACATTGTCATGTTGATGGTAAAATCGGATAAATACACTACCTTGAAGTGTTCAATTAAGAAGAAAGACGAAATGTTATAAGTTTAACTAAATATAATTTTTTCCTTGAGCTCAAAAACAAAAAACTTCTTGTTTGAATCAAACAAACATTCAAAACGACCTATATCTTAGAGAGAATGTGTTAGATTCGAACAAGCATTTATTATGAGTGCAATCTCTTAAACTAAACCAGTGAAATTATCACTGGTACTGGTAAGGTTAAATGATAGATTCACCCAGTGATATAGCGCTCCTCTCGGCCAAGACATGAACCTCAAATCCAGTCCCCCAGAACAAGTGAACCTCGCAGATTAATCCAGTGACGGAATTCCACTGAGTAAACCAGTTATATCTCACTACACGGAGAAAAAT
>CAKNWU010157540.1:0-28742 GCA_932072015.1 Andricus quercustozae | reverse complement strand
ACCTGACAATATAAGAAGAACCTCCCCTCACGAATACCTCTGATATTCAGGTGATCGATCAATTATATTAATGCTTGGCTGGTTCTAATTCCGGTCCTTACGGCGGATGGTATCGCGATTTATCGTCAGGTTGAGGTGTGACTTACGGTTTATTGCCTCCTCTTGCGTTCCGTTCTTCGAATTAAGAATACCTGGTTTCTGCTACCGTCACGAAGAAAAAGGGACCTGATGATCGAGAGAGAAAATAGGGGGCTTGAGAATTTCGTGATCGACGATTTGCCACCGACATTGTTGACAAGAATGGTGATCTATGCGATGCTGTAGATTTTACTTATTTTAAAGGCACTTTTAGAAACGCAATTTCAGAAGTTGAGCAATTCTAGACTCTTTAAGTACCAGACAGACCAATACTTAAATTTTAATAATTGGTGCTTCATAATGTGTACGATTTGACAGCCAATAATCGACAATTTAAATTGCTTCAATTTATTCCTCCTTCGCAATTTGTCATCCTGTTTTTCTGCCCCCGGTAAATGGTAACGAGATACGTACATAACGATTGCGATTAACGTTAATAACGATCCTTGTTTTTGCGACCCCAACATATAACCTGAGAATCAATTACTGGCAGCGAAACGGTTGTTCATAGTCTAGTAGGACATTTTTCCGAGTGACTTTTACTTACAACTAGTAATAATAGAGTTCGGCTTAAACAAAGGATCCCATTAGGCACCGCACGCATTTTCCATGCCAAGGCGAACTGGACTGTCTTAGAAGACGGATTATGGTCCACAATGAGACACCTCCATTGTGCTCGCTCAGCCTGGATTGGTAAACCACCTGTTTCGCAAAAGACATTGCGCCGTTGGTGTTCAGAATCTATTATTATTATCATCGTGGACATTTTTTTATTGGAGGTATCAAAGTGTGACTGGCTATACATAGAGGAACAATTCGGACAATGGTATATGAGAGAATGTACCCTGTTGTACAATGTACGAGCACTCTTACTTGCATACTGGAATGAACGATCACTTACTGCATCGATTATATCTCCGCTTTTTGAATCGTTATTGCGTTCCTATATCCGCTCGATCCGCTCGTTCTCACGTTCAGTAGATTTATGTGGGACGAATCTCGATTTCTCGAAATGCAAGAGATTTAAGCGAGATTGTATCAATTTTTGAAAGAAAATAGAAAGTTTGGAGTGTATCTAAGATTACTTGGAGGAAAACCAGTCTCGAATTTTTGAGACATAATCGAGACGAGACATCTTGAATTTTCCTGACGAAATCGAGACAAGCTACCCCGTATTGCCAAAAACAAAATGAAAATGAGAAACCTCGCACTGTCAGAGCAAGTTAAGAACGAGACATCGCAAACTTTAAAGAACAGAACGGGACAAGACATCCCAAATTTTCGCGATGAAATCGAAACAAGTCATCTTGAATTGCCGAGACATTTCAAATTGCCAAGAAAAAATGAAAACGAGTTATCTCAAATTGTTGAGACATGCTATTCATCACAATGAATAGGAGACATCTCGCATTGTCGAGGCAAGATAAAAATAATTTATCACGAATTTTCAAAATTTAATTAAGACAAGAATCTTGAATTTCTCAGATAAAATTAATATAAGACATTTCGAACTTTCGAGACGAAACAAGGCAAGAAATCTCGAATTTCGAAGACAAAATCAATATGATATATCTCAAATTTTAAAGATAAAATAGTGACAAGATATCTCGAATATTCTAGGCAAAACGAGACAAGACATCCTGAATTTTCAAAATGAAATAGAGACGAGCACTTTTGAATTATTCAAAGATACTGGAGATGAGCTTTTCCGAATTTTCGTGACAAGCTATCCTCAATCTAGAAACAAGATTTATTTTCGAGATCGAATCAAGACGAGATTAATCAGCAGATTCTAATTTTGAAATTTAATTAGGAATGGATCAGTTTTGATATTCAGAAAAAGTAGGAATTTTAAAGGATTTTTTAATGTTTTCTATTTTTAAATACTTTTCTTTTTTAGAAAATAATGTAATTTTTGAGAGGCTGGTTTTAGTAAGATGTTTAAAAAAAATAAAAGTTACTGGTTAAAAGTTTTTAAAATTCGATTAAAAGCATAGGATCATTATAAGGAGACTCTTAGAAAGTCCCAGAATCTTAGCATTAGATTACAATATTCTAAACGTTAAGAGAATCTTATCTTTGATGAATAGAATATACACTTTCTCCTGTTTTGTATAAAATCCAAAATAATGTTTTTTTCCCTCCAAATAAAAGTAAAAGCTATTAAAATGATTTGTAATATAAAAGCTAAAGATGAAAAAGATATATTGCATATCTCATTTAAAATTGTGCACAGTTAATTAAACGTCTCACAGAAATTGTACTCAGATTTTTGTCTAGAAAGGCTTGAGAAAATGGCTTTGCTCTGAAGAAATCTTAAATGAAGATTTCAACACGAAAATTTGTTCAGCAATAGTTTAGAATGGAATTAAATCAATTTCGCATCGTAAAATGGAAAACCGGTGGTAGAAGAAGCAAACAAGTGTGAGACCATACTTAATATCCTAACTGGACTAACGACTGCCATAAACAAAGTCAGTTCCTATTCGTAAAGGTAGCCATTGCGCACTTGTGCAAAACAGAGAGGCAACTTGCGATTTATGTTCTAACAGCAGGAGCTCCTCCATTAAAAAAGTTTCTAATCAAGCCTTTTTACCAAATTAACAGGTACACTTCCGAATAAGGATTCTTTCCTTTCTGAAGACTTCCATCACCATTTCTACCTGCAAGTAAATTCAAAACATCGAATCCTTTAAAAATAAATAATTTATAGGAATGTCCCTTTCATTTAGCAAGTAGTGAAATTATTTTGAGATTTCTAAAGAGGGAGAGAGGCAGCATCAGTTGCGAGCTACATTTACTTCCTCTAATTAACATTTCGCGGAGCTCATTTTAGCGGAAGTCGATTCAAGGAGAGGACAAACATATTTTCCATGATGACAAGAAAGAGCACAGTACGTAAATTTAACTTTACTCTTCGCAAAGCAAAGCAAAGTAAAGCAAAGCAGAGGATCCCGAAAAAAAGAAATAGTGCTTCAGTCATGACAAGTAGCGGGGCTTCCCCTAATTCCCCTGCCACAGCCCCCGCCTCCACCTACGCTACTCTTACGCGCAATAATGCTCCAGTTTTCAAGCTTTTACATCTGGCCGCGCTCTCATCGCGTATACTTCATGCTGGAAGTGGTCCAGAACAGGCAGTCGCGAGATTACAGTCACTGCGGTAACGACGACGTCGTAATGAGTTCAAGTCTTTCGAGATCTAAGGAAGTACTTTACGCCTGACATCTGACAAAGATTATTTCATTATTGCGAGAAAGAGTTCAGAATGCGTTAAGAAATTAGTTTAAAGGAATATGATTTGTTGTATTTCAGCCAGTTTCGTCTTTTAACCTTTTAAATACCTTGGAAAATCATTTCTGAGGTCAATATATACGTTATAGATTTTGAAGAAGGGAATGTTGGAAATAGAATTCGTTGCACCGAATGTTGGAAAATACTGAAAATAATTACTGAAACAGAAATTTTACTTAAAAATGAATATTCCCGAAAGAAAATAAAACTACCGAAAATTTTTATTCCTGATATTTAAGATTCTCGAAATTTTAAAACCCGATTTTATAAATTCCGGAAATGATTAAATTCTCCAAAATAGTAAATTGCCAAAATTTTAAATTCCCGAAAATAGTAAATTGTCGAATGTTCAAAATCCCGAAAATTTAAATTACCGAATTTCTTATCTTTTAGGGAATTTGAAAATTCAACAATTTACTATTTTCGGGAATTTCGAAATTCGGAAATTTACTTCCGGCTTAATGGTATAATAATAATACTAATTTCTCAAATATAAAATATCAATAGTTTTTTTTTTCAATTTTCATTTGGCATTTTTCAACATTCGGCAAAAAGATGTTCTTAAGGTTTTAAGGGATTCCTAAAGATTTTAAAGTTTTTTCGATCTTAGGTTTTTACGGAATTTTAAGCGATTATTAGGGACTTTCAGGGATTTTAAGAAATGTCGAAGGGTTTGAAGGGATTCACAAGTATTTCAAAGTATTTCGAAGGATTCTGAAGGATTTTAAGCAACTTTGAGAGATTTTAAAGGATTTCAAGAAAACCCTTAGGATTTGGATGGATATCCAAAGATATCAGAGGATTTGACGGGATCACAAGCAAATTTTTAATAATTTTAGAGGATCTTAAAAGATCACAAAGGATTTATTAAATTTCCAAAGATGTTCAAGGATTTTACGGAATCAAAAAAAATGTTGATGTATTTCAAGAAATTCTGATCGATTTCAAGGGATTTCGTAAGATTCACGAAGATTTTAAAGGATTTTGAAGGATTTCAAGGAATTTGAACGGATTTTAACTGAATTTGAAAGGGGTTTAAGAGATTCCAAAGAATTCCTAAGACTTTCAAGGAGATTTCACAGGATTTTAAAGATTTCCTTATATTTTAAAGAATTTTAAGGGATTTCCAAAACATTTTTAACTAATTGTACAAGATTTTAAGAAATTTCGTAAGATTTCAAAGGAATTCACGGACTTTAAACATTTTTTTAGCGGTACCGTGGTATAACAGATTTTATGATATTTCAAAGAATTGGAAAGTTTTACAAATATGTTATTCGTTATTGTTCATTCAAAATAAGTAAATTATTTATAAAAATTAGATTCAAGAATCGATTATTTGAGATTGATGAATTCGAATCTACAATTTTGTGAATTTATTTTCGAGAGTCGGATCTATTTTTTCTAAAATCGTCCATCCCTAATATATAGAATAAAAATTGCCGGGGTTAGGGGAAAGGAAGATGGTCTCAAGTTAGGCTGTGTTTTTTGTCGAGTTTTTTTTTTTGATGGGCGGTGATAGTTCTTTATTACATAACAATAATCATACTTCAATTTAGCTCTCTATTTTTTAAAATAAAATTAATAATTACAGATTTTGTATCATGTGACTTCACTTTCGATTAAGTAGCTCTGACAGGTTCCACTGACAAAGTCAACCCTACGAACCCTAAAGTGTATTTGAATCCCCTCCTATGTTACAAAGAACAGCGTGTTTACAGCCCTTTCACTAGAATGGACAACCCTTCTCAAATTTTCTTTGAAGGAATACTCACTGATAGAGCGACAGAATGGGGTCTTCCCGTTCATCAATCTTTGTATTTTTAGTATTTATGCCTATTTAAAGGATCAGCACCTGCTTCCGGTTCTTCGAATTTATTCGAGTCCACTTTTAAATATTTGCGAAAGCGATTTTTATTCATTAGAATAATTAGGAATCATTAGATTCCCATGGTCGAAGTATGGAGGAGGTGCCGCATCTCGTGAGCATAATTAATGATTAATTATAATAAATAATCATCAACTTCATTACGATTTATTTTCAAAAATAATGTAATTAAATTAGGAAATAGAAAGGAAAGAAGGTGACAAAAATAACTAGACTCGATGAACGCAGCTAGCATGTCAAATTGTGAAGTCCAATTTTTACTGTAAGACGAATCGTCTAAAATGTCTCAAAGCCTAAAAAAATTCCGTAAAATCTCACCTCCCAATTAACTCAAACAATAAATTAAAAAATCCAAACCCTGTATTAAATTAACTAAATTTATTCATTCAACATTAAATTTATGATAAATACCGCAATATTTAAAATGACATTATCTTGAAGATATTCATGGGCGCGAGTATCGAACAATTCAGAAAGAAGATTTTTGAATAAATTAGAATAGATTAGTGAAGTGAAGAAGATATAAATGAAATGAGATTTTCAAGTAGAAAGTTGGATAGGATAGGACACTCGATAGGTTTGAGATCGATTGTGAATCGTAAAACGTAGCTTGGAAAGAATGATGCAATTAATGCCAAGCATTGGTATGGATTGGACATATTGTCATCGTTCGTGAGGATTCCACCTGTTTCTTGGACTTACGATGCGGACCAGCGATGTGTGCCAGACACTTTTCTCCCTTTACTTACGAAAGGCAACCGGGGCAAAGACGGGTTTCCTATTCACGCGTTGCGTTGGCTCAGTTGGCTCGCTTGCACGCTCTCTCCCTCTCTCGCTCGCTCGTTTGCTCAAAAGACTTCAGAAGACGCTTACCGCTGAGAACGTTTTACGACATTCGGTAGGGCCATAAATTGTTATGCGCCGACCGATTTATGCGCCGATATCGGTGTACTTAAGTATACAAATGTGCCCTTAATTGGACTGTCTCCTTCGCTGCGTGTACTATAAAAGAAGGGCCGACCCCCCTCTAACAAACCAAACGTGCTTCTCTTTATCCTTGCTCGGAAATCAAACCATATTTCGTCAAATATTAACATTTTTATTGAGCTTTTTTAAGTATTTGGTAGAGAATTTTTTTTTTAATTCACGAGCATTTTTAAGTATAGGTAATTATTCAAATTATTTGATGGACTCTGACGAAATTGAGATGAAAGAAAGTATAGGTTTTTTCTTTTTCATCCTTTTTCCATAAAAACATTTTAAATATAACAATTTAATATTTAAAGAGTTATAAATCAAATAAGTTTAATTGCAAGAACTTAAAAACTAGACAGTATTTCAAAAAAGATATTCAAAATGGAAAAGGTACGATTGAACGTGCTTGAAAATTATGTTTCTTCAAAAAATGCTTCAAATTGCACAATAATTTCAATCGAATATTCAGCTATATTTGAGGTAAGTTTCAAAATTAACAGCGTTTAAAAATAGAAACAGATCAATTTCGAATTCTCTGCATCGCTAATTCTAAATTGTGTATTTTATTTCCAATTGAAAGTATTAATAGTTAAACAAAATTTTATTGAAAAAATTCTCAATTGAATAGTTGAAATTCAAATATAAAAATTGCAGTAGATGTTGATTTTTGTATAATGTAAAATTGAAAAATTTCACATTGAAAAGCTTGGTCGTTTAAGTTTGAAGCTTTCCAAATTGAATAATTTTCAATTGGAACTGTTTGAAAAAAATTGACGACATTGTTCATATTTGGTTTAATTTCAATTTCAAATCGTTACAAATTGTACATCTTTAAAGTAAAAACCCTTACAGTTCAACAATTCTAGATATAAAAGTCAAAAATTTTACTCTTTCAAAAGTGAATTATTCAAAATTGTAAAATATGAAATTGAAAGTCTTAATAGTTGCACAATTCTCAATTCGAAGCGTTTGAAACAGAAATAATTTAAAATTAACTGATTATGAACTAAAAACCTTCAAAAGTGAATAAATTCAATCTTGAAGCCTTCAAAATTAAACAAATGTGCGAATAAGAATGATTTAAAATTGTACATTTTCACAGTAGGTGCCATAAAAATTCAACAATTTTATATTTAGGCCTAAAAAGTATAAAAATTGAAGTAGAAGTTAATTTTTATATTGTTCAAAACGGCAAAACTTTACATTGAAAGCGTACCTATAGATCAAGTTTAAAGCTTCCTAACTTAAATCAATTTAAATATAAACCATTCAAAACAAGAAAATTAATGAAAGTATTCAAATGTTTGGTAATATAAATTTTTAATCCTTCAAAATTGTACAGATTTGAAATAAAGGCCTTAATAGTCAAATGTTTAAAAATATAAACGTCTAAAATCGTATGGTTCAAAAATTGAATTGTTTAAAATTGTTGAATGTAACGGATTTTGAATTAAAAACCTTTAAAATTGAATAAAATCAAAGTCGGAGTCTTCGAAATTAAACAAATATCCAAATGAAAAATGTTGAAAAGTGTACCTTTTCAAAATAGGAGATATAAAACTGGAACAATTTTCATTTTAGGCCTAAAATCTTAAGTAATTTGCATTTAAAATTGAAAATGAATAAATTTGATAATTTTCAAATTGCCCAATTTTAAACCCCAAGCATTCAAAATTCAATAATTTTGAATTTTAATGTTCTAACGCCTACAATTCTACAGAATAAAATTGGAAATATAATATATATTGTACAATTTAAAATTCCAGACTATCAAAATTTTAAAATACCCAATTCCCAGATCCAATCAATTTGAAATCGGTCAGTAGCAGAATTGGTATTCTCGACAATCTTAAAATTTTGTGTGAAAGTGTAGTACTATTTTTACAGTTATGTTTTTAGTTGTTTTACGCGGTATTACACACTTCAGAAATCTGTTTTAGAACTATGCGTTGAAAATTTAATTATTTTTTATTTGATAATGTTAAAAATATTAAACTTTTTGGAATCAATACCTTCGTATGTAACAATGCAATTTAAAATTAGTATAATAAATATAATGAGAATTTACAAAGACATAATCTTAAGATCCACCCCACCGGATTTAAATTAAATTCCTTTATAATATTACAAATATTTTCATTCGACCTAAAGTAAAGAGTAGCCCTTTTACCTTAATAAAGTTATAAAAGTGAGACTCATTAATCATCGAGAGCAGTGAACTCGACGCTGGTGCATGTTTTGGAAAACTATTAATTAATTTTGAATCTAACTCGTTCCTTGTATTGCATATTGCTAATATATTAATACATATATTATGAAGTGATAATTTTTTTTCTTGTATTTTAGTTAATGTCTTGCATTTAGTTTCAAATGTGCCGCATTTCCAGCACCTTTACTATATTATTTAAAATCTTACTTGCGCTGCAAGAATGATATCCCACGTATATAAACAGATATATCTGCTTTTTATTAATTTATAATTAAAATGATCTACAAAATGTTTAAGTGCTTAATTATCAATCTTCTTGTTAATTTATCGTTTTCTAAGTAGCTTTTTTATTATAAGAGACTTGCAATTTGCATCATGAATTACCATATTAAAGATCCCCACATGTGCGTATGAAAGTACTCAGGCTTCTAAAATATATATATTTTAGGCAACCAACTTTACAACCTGGGTGCGTTTATGCTCCCATTTTCAGTTCAAACACGGGTTGTAAACGCGACTTAAATCACGTCAATTTGCGCAGTTAATTGCCGGTTATTCGGTCCAAGTGAAAAAGCTGTGAGTGAAATGTCCAATTTTGTTCTTGAGTGCTAAAGTAATGATAATATCATCAATGTGTTTATTTCTTTCTATCGTATTCCCCTATTATGACAGACGTTTCCCCAGATCAATTAAATGGTTTTAGAAAGCGATTGAACGTCAGAAGAAAAGCGTTCAATCAATCCAAATCGGTAAGAAAAGGCAGAAACTATTTCGCGACATACGAGAAACGTAATTGGGGCCACTTGCTACGCTTATATAGGTGCCATTCCTGAAGAGAATTCTCCGCCAATCGTTGGATTTGAAATTCAGATTGAAATTGATTCGTCGGAACTAAAAGAGTTCAGTTTCAGTGCAATGAAGAGAGGAATTCTGTAAAATGAGAAAGTCAAATATTTTATTTCTTTCATTGGTTGTTTGATGGACAAATTAATTAAAGACACGGCCTTCGAAGCTGAAATAAGTTTGCAGAGAGGAAGATATTTCAAATATAAGTAGTTCCAGATAATTTAGAAATGAAGGAAATAGAACGATTACCAACATATATTCATTATTTAAAATCAACTTGTTTAGGACCAAAGGAAATTATCGAGAAAATATAGGATTTTCCGAAAATGAAGTCGGTGTCACAACTTTAAGGCTAATAAAAGAAAATTTAAACATCTTCAGTGGTTAACGAGTTATTATCGTAATTGTCAAGTCAAGCGATTTTCGTCCTGAAATTTTATGGAATGTTATAGAATATTCTAGGATGAAGCGGAGTTTCGTTGAATATTCTGAAGTGTTTTTGAAGAATTCCAAATGTTCTAAATTATTTTTGAATTGTAAAATGCTCTTGAGTATACTAAAACATCTCGAATGTTTCTGCAATGTTCTTTGAAAAAATTATAAAATGTTATCCCACTGAAGAACATGGAATCTTTCGGAATACTCTGGAACATTCCTACATTTTTTTTTAAACGGTTTAAGTTTTCATTGAACGTTCCATGAGAGTGTCTAAAAATTTTCTAGTATATTTTGGAATCTTTTAAAATGACCTTGAATATCAGAATTAATCTGATATCTTCAAGAATGTTTTATATGTTACCAGAGAAAACGATTTAAGGGAAAATAGCAAGAAGGGCTTACAAGTCTCTTCTGCGGTAATTTTCAAAGAGCGATCACCCCTCTTATTGTCTTGCGGTAAAAAAGGCGCATACCTTCCTATGCGTGCGGAGGTAATACTACAGGTAATAATGCAGAAGACAGATAAATCGACTGACCGTTATACAGAGATAGTGAAGAATTTCTATTTACGTTAGAAACGCGGCTATAACTTATGCGTCTTCGATTTATAATTTATTGCCTTGGGTTCGGAACGCTCACTCGAGTTTATGTATAAGAGGATGATATAGAAAACCTTTTCACATCGGAAACCCAATAAAGAATGAGCGACTTTGAGAAAAAATTTCACACCTAGCCTACTTATGTTTTTTTTTTAAATTAATGTCGGATTTTTAATTGATAGGTAGTAAGCTAAGTCCTCGATTTTTTGTTGTTTGCGTTTCACCTCATAAATTTTTTATTTTGGTAATCAATAGAGTCGATCAGAAACAGTTGAATATGCCTAGGTGTGTAAAATTTCATAAATTAAGGAAACCCCTCAGTGATTTCTGACGTTTGCCGATAAGACAATAAAATTATTCAGAAAAATGTTATGAATAAAACCGTGAATTAATCTTCTTTTTCTGTCCACAAAAAAAGAAATATTTAACACATATTCATACTTAACCCTTTAAGGACCAGGCCTTGATCCCGTTGAATAAAAATTCTGAAAAAATTCAGGAATAATGTATGGTCATTTTTTGATTGATTTTTGCAAAAAAAAAAATTTTCAATTTTTTTAATTTTTTCGATTTCTATTGAGTATACGGTAACTTATAACCACCTTAGGAGATGCGGAATAGTCCACTTTAATCTAATGCGCGTATCTATTTTGCAGAATTCTAAGCTTGTTGCCTGCAAATTAGGAAAATCTAAAATAGTGAACGTTGCTCAGCTGCAACAGGGGTCGTTAAAGGATTAATAGTTCAACATTGGATATGAGTTTACGTTTGTGTGGGGTTAGTTGACATTGAAAATATGAAAAAAAAACAATCGTGTTAAACTGGCTCCTGAAAAAACAGTTGATTGTGTTAATGTCTGTCATTTTTCATAATTTCCAACATTTCCGACATTGACAAATCATTACTGTCGAAATTACGATCCATTATTTTTCCGATTGCTTTAGACGATAATTTTTTACTGATTTCAAGACGTTATGAAGATTTTGAGGGACTCCTAAAGATTTCAAAGTTTTCTCGATCCTAGATTTTTACGGAATTGCAATCGTTTTTTAGAGATTTCAAAGGATTTTAATAAATTCCGAAGGATTTGAAGGGACTTCAAGTGAATTTGAGAAATTTGGAAGGATTTCAAGAAATCCCTAAAGATTTGGAAGGCTTTCCAAAGATTTCAAAGAGTTTTACGGGATCACGCGAGTCTAGGAATTTTAAAGGATGCTTAGAGATTCAGAAGGATTTCATGGACATTCAAAAAATGCAAAGGATTTAAAAAGATTGTGAAAGATTTCCAAGGATTTTCAAAGTTTTCGCAGAATTTTTAAAGATTTCAGAGTAATTTACGAAATTTCAAGGGATTTTAAGCGATATTATGCAATTTGAAAGGATTTCAGGGGATTTCCAAAGATTTCAAAGGATTTAACTAAATTTACAAGATTTGAATGAGTTTCAAGAAATTCGATTTCAAGGGATTTCGTGACATTGTCAAATATTTCAAAGCATGTTACGGGATTAAGAGAAATTTAAAGAGATTTGAATAAATTTCGAAAGATTCCAAAGGGCTTCCAAGTATTTTCACAAATTGTTTACAAGACTTCAATAAATATGAAGAGATTTTATGGGATACCAATGTTTTTCAAGGAATTTGCGAATATTTCGAAGGATTTCAAGAGATTTTGAAAGATTTCCAATGGAATTTTAATAGATTTTGCTTTATTTATTTTATTATGAAAAATCAAAAACACAATAGTCAGTGGCTACAATAGAGGTTATCACACAGTTGTTGCAAATACATGGACTATAGTAATAGAGTTATGTTGTGAAGTTTTACACTTGCCGAGATAATTCTTATATGGTATACATTTGGAGACATTTAAAATCATTTAAATGATTTTTAAGGGATTTTCAAAGATTTGAAAGAATTTTGAAGGATCTCAAGAGATTATGAAAGATTTTCAAGGATTTTAAAATAGTTCCCACAGTTTCTAAAGATTTGGAAGTATTTTACGGGAATTTTAGGGCATTTGAAGGAATAATTATGATTTTTCGGAAGTCCCACATATTTTAAGGAATTTAAATGCATTTTGATAGATTCTGAATGATTTCCATGGATTTTGAGAACGTATATGGAATGCCAATCCAGTCAAGCAATTGAACGGATTTTGTAAGATTTCAAGAGACTGCACTTGATTGTTGAAATTTTTCAAAAATTGGCAGGGATTTTAACGGACTTTCAAGGATTTTAAGAGATTCCTAAGAATTTCCAGGGGTTTCCAGAAACTGATACGGGATTTCAAAGATTTCCAGGCATTTATTGAGATTTCAAAGAAATTTAAGGGATTTCCAAAAAATTTGAAAGAATTGTACAACATTTTAAGGGATTTTATAAGATTTAAAAATATTTCCTAATAACTCAATCTTAAAATTGATTACTAAGTTTGATAATTATCGAATAAATATCTAATTAAGTTTTAAAGTGACCGCTAAAACTAATTGTTGATAACGGATCTAAGCATACAAAAAATAAAAAAAATCAATAAATATTGCTAAAGAAAGAGGTTAAAATTAGTTAAAAAATGTTCTGTACTATTAAAATTTTTCTGTACAGTTCTAAATTCGAAACTCGTATGACAAAAAAGGATTCATGAATATGAAAGTAATATGCAGAAATAAAAATAGGAAAAAATTGTGTTTAATTTCCCGAAAACAAAAAAAGAATACACAATACACATCGTGGAAAAGGGATCTTTGCAGAAATATTAGTTAGATCTCTTTTCCCCCCTAAGGAATGTTTTTGTCCATTTTTATTAAAAATAAACTTTCAAACTCATCAGGTAAAACGATATATAAGAGTTCATTGGCCTGATTTGAAAGTCTGTAATTAATTATTCATATTTATGTTTATTCATTTTTTCATGAAATTTATGTCATAGTGGTTAGGTCCCTTTTTGACAGATGGCTTCAATTCCGGGAACCGATTACGTTTTTTCGAGAATCGCCCATCTCTAGATCAAAGGAAAAAACAAGTGCAGAAAACACCTCACCGAGTGCGGTCGGTTATCAAAATCAGAGTTTGCAGAATCTCCTTTATTTTGAATCTTAATATCTTAGAGTAGCATTTTCTCCATGTTGAGCCCAAGCGCTTAAAAAAAATCTCTACCACTTTTACGTACAAGCGAGAAGCAAACATTACTTTCAGTGCGAAAGCTTCATAACCTGTTATTGGTTTAGAGTTGTGCGCCTGAAGCGATTGTTAGAGGATCGCTGTGTGCCGATGACGGTATAAGAGTTGAAAGCTGCTGCGTCCGATCGGAATGGCAGTTGATACTTGGGCGTTTTTGCCGCTGTAATCCATTTTAATAACTTCACTAAGAAGGTATTTCGCTGATTGAACGTTTCCGAGAATATTCTCGATCAGACATGTTCCCTTCGAACGTGATCGGCTTGCGCTGCTAGGCATTTTCGCTCAATGCTCTTTGGCAGAGCTAGCGAGCCAACAAATAATCCGCCGCGATTGCGTGCACCAGATAAGTGTTTAGACAATGTTTATTCCGCTGTCTACACTGAAGCCTTACGATGACTATCGACGTCCGACAATCACACAATTTATTACCTCATTTGTTACGTTACTTCAATCTAGATTCGAGCCCTCGCGGTAACGCTAAGGAGCGGAACTTTTAGCGGCATTTACACCGCGTGAAGGCATAACGGCAGGTGTGAATGCGAACTGCTACGCCGGCTCGTAAATTCCGGCTCATCGATGAGATAAGGTTTTCTTTACGGGCGAAAAACTATCGTGGAAAAGTGCCCTGCGAGCTATACCGCCCTGATAAAAAAAATCTCATTTCTGCGGATAAATCTCCGATTTTGCACCTTTAGTGCAGATAGGAAGTTTCTTAGATATAAATTTACTGTGTCTATTCCCATCGTGCCTTTACATCGATACGCTCTAATTCGTCTATAAATCGGGGCTTGGTTGTAAACTTAAAAATTCCGTGATCCTTGATCAGAGGCCAGACCGTATCTTTACTTTTCGTGACAATCACTTTGCCTCTAAAGAACTGCTATATTTCAGCCCGCGACTCGGGAGATTCTTATAAACTTAACTTTGCTCGTTCTTTTCCTGTATATTTTGGGATTATCACATTCCTCCCCAGGTTAAATTCTAAACCCTTTTCCAGGAGTAAAAGTATCGAAGCACCGAAGTCAACGAAATAACGTGCTATCGTTAACAAAAAGAGGTCAGACACTCAATTTTAGTTTCTATTTTAATTTTATTTTCTTTAATTTTCTATTCCGGCATATTTTGTCGGAGATAAATGTTTAAAGTTGCTGGAATTAATCTTGAATTCTTTGGGATGCATCATAAATTCTTTAGAATTCAAGCGCAAGTTCGATTAAACTCGTCGCCCATTCCAAGTTTCCTAGGGGCAGGGGGAGGTACAGACATAGAGATGAAACATAACCTCCAACTGTCGCAACAATTTTGAGGGATTTTAAATATTTTATTTTTACAATGTTAATAAAATTATATTAAAATGGAATACATAGGATCTATCACTATATATTTGTGGGTACGTATTCAATAAGAAAATTTTAAGAACTGGAGGAAACATGTCTGCTGCAGCAAAACACGTTTTCCTATTTTTATTTGCAGTAAGATGATAATTCCGAGACGGATAATTTGAAATCGAAAACCCAACAAGATTTCATTAGGATATTCCTATAAAATGTTTCTTTTTTTAGGCTAAAACACCGAATTTTTGGAACCTCAAAAGTCGAAATTTTTCGAAAAATCATTGGCATTTTTTTTTAAATCAACAATTTTGATAACCCTTTGCTCACAAACTGCGTATAGGAATATACTGATGAAATCTGGTTGACTTTTTGATTCCAGATAATCCGTTTCGGAGTTATCATGCTCACCGCAAATAAAAATAAGAAAAAGTGTTTTGCGACAGCGGCCATGTTTCCACAGGTTTTCAAAATTTTTAAATAAACAAATACCTACAAATATATAGTAATAATCCTATGTAGTCCATTTTAATCAAATTGTATTGAAATTGTAGAAATAAAAACTTTACAATCGCTTAAAATAACTAGATATAACTCCTTAACCTAAAATTCTTTGGAATTTACTATGAATTTTTTGGAATTCCTTAGACTCCCGCCGCAAAAGAAATTACGTTGTCGATAAAATATACCGGAAGAGAAGATTAATATCCGGCATTATTTTCGAAAAGGTACTAATCGAACTAAACTTAAATTTATAATTATTTTAATGTATAATTAATTTTCGGAAATATCTTTAAAAAAATCTGAACCGGGCTCAAAAATGTTTTGAAAATTCAAATGCTAAAATTCACAAACAAAAGTTAAAAATTAATGTCAAAAATTAAAAAAATGTTCCTAGATCAGTAATAGTACAAAATTTCAAAAATGTTTTTGAAAACTCAGAACAGTCCTAAACGTAACTTTAATGTGTCCGAAAGTATCGATTTTTGAATTGAAAATCTGGAAGAAATGTCTATAGTTGAGAAAACGATATAAAAGTTGAGAACATATTTCCAAAAGTAGAAAAAAAGATTTGAAAATTAAGAATTCACTTAAAAATGTTTTAAAAGAATTACAATAATCATGAACTTTGATAATAGAGCACAACTTAAAGACTAAGATCCTTGAAATTTTGATATTTGGGGTTGAAAATTTGGAAGAGTTTTCTTGTAAAAGTTGACAAAAGATAACGCATGGCGAATATGTCTCAAAATAACACACATTACTTTGAAATCTTAAAAATTTAGCCCTTTTTTCTAACAGATTTGACAAATCATTTAGAATTCAATTCTTCACAACAAATGTCTTGCAAAAGTCACAAAAATCGGGAACTTAACTGAAATTTGTCCTCAACATTAGAGCTCAATATTAAAAATTCTTGAAGAAATTTTGATAATAGGGCACAACCTAAGATATTTAAGATTTAGACATTTGGGTATAACAGTCCAAAAAAGTCTTTAAAAATAGCACCGATCGCGAACACTACTCAAATATGTCTTAAAAATAAAAACCTTACATTAAGAATAATGGAGACATTTTTATAGTCAATAAATCTCGATGCTGTCTTGAAAATTATTATAGTAAAGTGAATATTTCTGAAATGATTTGATTATATATTCGAATGTCTTAAAAGTCTAAAACACTAGAACCAAAAAGGTCTAGAAAAAACCTCAAACATCGGCATATTTAAAAAAGTCTACAGAAATGTCTCAAAACTGACAGTTAATTCCTAGCGAACCTGGGAAGAATCTCAGGAAAATTGAGATCTGAAGTAACTTTATATTAACAAATTTGAGAAGAATATTAAAATCAATAAAGTATTTTAAATATATCTAAAAAAATTCCAATATTATATTATAATGCCTTTTTAAAAATTTCGAATGTTTCAAGATTCAAGACGACTTGAAATAGTTTTTCTGGTAGAGAACTGTCACTATCAAGTGTAAACAAAAGTTGTCTAGTAAGATCGTTGGTTTTTAAAGAGTCTCATTTCCAAAAAATATCAAAAATAAAAAGGCTTATCCTAATCTTAAATGAAATCGCCTCACGAAAACTTGACCTAATACCTTGAAACTCGAGACTTTCTTTAAAAACTATCTTGATAAAACTGAATAGTTGGGCTATAGAACCTTTAGAGTTGAGATTTTATCTTGACATGAGTTGATAATTGACAGTTCATCATAAAATATTCTCGAAAATAAATTCCTTCTATTCAAAAGTCCGGAAAATGGTTTGAAAATAAAGTTTCATTTTAGAAATAATTTACGAAACCAGACTCCTAAATCTCAAATATAAAAATTTTTTGTACTTAAGGCACAATCTAAAAAAAATTTGATACTCTGGAGCCAAGAAAAGTTAGTAAAACAAAAAAATAAACCTGGTATGTTAAACGCTTTGATCTTCACATTCTAGAGATACCAATCACTTTCTGCATACTCAAAAGTTTATCAGTTTTAAAATCCGAGCTCTCAAAACAGTACTCATGCACGCTTATTCATTAATTAACGAGTGAAGTTTGATTAACATTCATATCTGATCAAATTCAGTTCATGAATGATTTTTCAGAGCCGATGCTTCAGTATTTAACGATGGACGTTGCAAAACTTTTTCTTCAATTAAAAAGAACGAATTTTCAAATGGAATGTAGATTATAAAGTGTAAACAGATATTAATGTAAAACAGATTTTAAAGTTGAAAGGAGATCTTTGATTTACTTTGAAGAGGAAACTAGAATAACGAATAATGTTTGCGTAGTGACGCAACATCACCTTTTACGATTTTCAAATTAAACATTTACGCACATTTTTATGTATCCAAATGTACAATTGATCTTTTGAATATTGATTTGTTTTCTAGTTTCACATACATTGTCCGATGATCAAGTGGAAAAGTTCATATTGATAAATTCCTCGATACTGAGTTTCATAAAAATTTCTCTTTAGTTACTACGTCTCAACGCTCATTGACGTTTATAACCGTGATTTTATTGCTTAATCAATAGTCACTGCTCATTGGCTTGGCAAGGTTGATGCATGCTTTAAAATTTAAAAATATAAGGCTTATGCCAGCTTTTTTACTTTATGTATGAATTTTAGCTTTCCCAATTAAAATCTTATTTGTACTTATAGATTATTCCCAATGAATATGAGTAGTTTTACAGGATAATAATGATTGTTTGAGACTAATTAAAACCCACTCAAAATGAAGTCTCAAGATAAAATTATCTGCTTGTTAACATGTTTTATCTACACTTTTTTTGTACAAGGCCAGTTGGTTACTCCAATTAAAACGACCCAACAGAGCTGCGGCCAAACGAATCCATCATCGTTCCTTTCTCATGACAAGTTCGACAGGAAATTTGATACAAATGTCTTTCCAATTCGAACGCTTGTCGCTTGATTTGCAAATATTGTTTTAAACACTGTTTAGACGAATCGGAAGGCAGGAATTTTTAACTTGTTTGGCCAAATGTGCCATTTGAAGCTCTTTCTCAGGTCTGGCCATGTACTTCATGCTCCTACTTCTTAACTCTGTACCAATCCAGATAACGGACAAGATCCACATTCCTGAATATCCTCTGCTCGTTTCTTAGATATCACACGTCGGTTCACAAGCTTGGTTTATTTAAAATTGTTAGAAACTTCAGTTAACATCATATCAACTCGTGAGAAACTTTTGGAAACCGAATCTAGGTTTTCCAAACTATTTCGAAATGTTTTAAGTCTCTGGGAGTTTAAAGACCTAATTATTTACGTGACTTCACTTCTCGGACATCTGATTTTCTCCAGGAAGACTTTGCTGCACGTTCAAGTGCGGTTGCGGTTGAGAAGGAAGTGATACTGACTTTGCCATTAAAAAAAAAAATATTTCTGAACACTTGAAGCTTCGAAAGACGCTGGGGCCTAATTTGAATTAGATGTAAGCGTAACTCACCGTCAGGATCAAGTAGCAGTTTCCAAACGAGCGAGCCGGTCACAAAAATCACTTGTCACCACAATTTCTTTACAGCATTCCTTCCACTTTCGGGAGCAGCTCCTTAGGAAGGAGGAATGTATCTTCCACACTTTCCCACCCTATCACAGGAAGCTGCCCGAGTATCACTAATTGGTATCCTCACGATAAAAACCACCAACTCACCGATCTGAGAAAATCACGAAGAACTGATACCGACACTCAAGAAAACACTCAGACTCCTGCGCACTGAGGATCTTTACAAACAGCACCTGGAGCCCTTTATGAAATTCCCTTCATCTCCTGGAAGAAATTTTCTGATTGCTATAGGGGTTCGCGGCAGAGCAGCGACGGGACGACTCTTGTGTCGTTCGCGTGTCAGAGACAAGCTTCGCGTTCCAGAAAAATTAAGCCCAAACTTCTAATCGTTTTAATTAGACGTCAAGAGAATCCTCCTGATGATCAATCCTTGATTTGCCGCCGGTTGAACGAGTCTTGCTTTATTTTCAGCATTGGTGTCTGAACCCAAGGGTCCAGACTGGGGAGAAAAAAGGGGACTTGATGAGTGTGGATCCAAGAGTTTTGACGAAGCTTCCTCGGAATCTTAGAACTGGAGTTGGAGGAGATTCCTTCAATGGAAACTAAGTAACAGATGATCAAAAGATGACAAGCAACTGAAGAACTGAGAAACAACTAATAAACAACTTCTGCTGACAGCTTATGAGTGTATGATCCAACAGTTTTAGACAAACGTCATGAAAATTTCTCATCTGCAGATTTCTTCATATGACTACGATGAACCACTTCCGATGACTTTTAGATGATCTGACACTGCAAGATCCAAGGTCACTGAAGGTCTCACCACCGCGTATTTCCCACGTGTTCACCCGCGCACAACTTCCTCGTGATCGATGGAAGAAAATTCGTAGGTGATGTTGCCCACATAAGAGTGTCACCAGGCCCAAACTCTGTCCCTCTACTCTACGACAAAATCGGTTCGCGATGCATGTCGGACTCGTGCATTACGCGCGCTTTACGACCTACGACGAGGACGAGAAAGATAATGATATAACAATAGCCGTGCGTTCTCCGCTGGTTCAGATCTTACACTGAAGACCAGGGTACACATACACATGTGTGTCGGGCCGGGCCGGCAGGCTGGCAGGTAGGTAGGCAGAGAGAAGGAGGTAGGTAGAGGCTCAGGTAAAGGAGGAGGTGGAGTGTGGCGACGGAGGAGGGAGCCAGCTCTTGTACACTGACAGACACGCACCAACACCAATAGGTTCAGGGGCCTGAACGCACACTTTCCTGGAGAACACAGCGCGACGCACACCTTCGAGTGGTGGCTGCTGGAGACACGCGAAGAATCGAGCCGTAAGCTCGTATGGGTACTCGTATGCCTATAGAGGAGACAACGCTACGCCATGCTATGCCATGCCATACCACACACCATAGGTATACTCAGCTTCCCTCTGTCCTTCACTCCGCACCACCGCGGCTCACTTACATACGATACGATACGAGCAAGCCACAAGGTAGGCAGGTAGCGCGCAAAACTAAAGAGACTGAAACGAGAGAGACAAGTCGAGAGAGAGAGAGAGAGAGAAGACAACAATCAAAGAGTGAGAGAGTCAGAGATGAACCTTGGAGGGGAAGACGGGGACTAACCACTGGCGAAGAGACGGGAGTTGATGCTGCCTCGAGCGGTGGAGGGGTGTTTGCTGCTTCCGATGCTGCTGTTGCTTCTGCTGCTCTTGCTGTTGAAGCCGCGGGCTTCAGATCCAGTCGTGCCACTATCAAGTCCGATTCCACATCCTTTCAAACATAATAGAAGAAAGCGTAAGTCGAGAAGTACCTGGTTCCAGTTCGCTACTAGATCATGTGGTCGGGAATCACATCTCCCGATGTCGCACTTTTTTTTAGAATGAGACCTCACCTTACCGGCTATTGAAATCACCTTGATCTAGAACCTGTGTTTATCCCTATTTCCTAGTACGGCTATTATCTAATACTTTTCGAAACTTTTCAATTGAAAAGAAACTACACTATTTCTTATCAGCTAAGACTTGCAACTTCTATAGAGGAAGAAAAGGAATTGACAGTTCAGCTTGATGGTTCCAGGCCTCTTTATCTACCTTACTCTGCCCACTCTATCCGGTTCACCTGTCATCTCCTCTTATCTCGGGCAATCGTCCATCCATCTCGAGGCTGCATCCTTAGTCTTTCTCCCTTGCTCAGTCATCACAGGTCCTGATTTTTTTTATCACTTTGCCTTTTTGCTACTTTCTTGTTTCCTGCGGTTGTGGATAGCCGGTGAGTATCCTCCCTCGTGTGAAAACACGTAAGTAATCGCCCTTGGAATAAATTAGCGACAAAAGTGCTCTCTCTTCCGTATTATGACGCAACCAATGATGGTCTCATCAAGAATCCTTTTTAAAATCAAATATATCTCAAACGTCTGACCACTTAGTATAATTTGACTGATTGGTCTATATTTCTGACCCATCGATAAGATCTTCTCTTATGATGATCAGTCACCTGAAACTGGTCTCTCCATCATTCATGATCCATTTTCTTTAATCTCAGAGAATATTACATATAATATAATTATCACTTGATCAATTTTTCCCGCTACGAGCAAACGTCGTTATTTCAGTTCCATCTTCAGCTTGGCGATTCATAATGAGACGCTATGCAAATTCAGAAATCGGTACCATAACTCATTTGTGCGATATCGTGCATATATGCAGACGCGGTCAATCGGATATGCTTCACGGACCGACACGACGAGACTTGGCAGCTAGAAGCAGATAAGAATACCGAAGACCGACCGGCAATTACAACCGAACGAGCGGGTTGCCGAGTGTTCTCGATTTTTACGCACACGCGTCCATCGAGAAACGATTCGATATATCGCGGGGAAAGAAATCGACTCAAACTGACATGAATTATATGTGGATCCAGTCTGTAAAAGTACCTGCCCACTGATGCCCGTATTAAAGTAGCCGCACTAAACCCACTCACTAAAGTGGATTTCCTAACGACTCACTTATATTTTTTGTTGTATTGTAATATAAGAAAAGCATCAAGAGGATTAATATCTTCTTGAGGCATGATTGGAGCTCTGTTTTGATGGCCACTTTACAGATTTGTAATATAAAGGCTTCTTATTTCTTCCAGAGTCCTTGGATCTGACATCCAGGGACATTTAATGATATGCAAGAGGATTGAGAGGGAAATGGACATTTGATGACGAAATTATTTCAGGAGATTGTCATCGGTTTGGCAATTGTCATAACTACATTGTTTAATTTGCTACCATTAGGGAATTGTAGATTCTTATTCCAAACAGGAAGTAGCTTTTTCAGTACAGGTCTCTTAATTCTGCGTAAAAAATTTCTGAAAACGGGGAACAAGTTGTTCAATAAGGAGAGCTTGCTTAAGATGGGAGACAATATGTCCAATGCTGGAAGCAGCTTTTTAAAATAGGATAGTAGTTTCTATAACTAAGAAAGTGCTTCTTCAATCCAAGTAGCAGCTTTTTCAATTCGAGCAGTAAGTTTTTAAATAGGGGGAGCAGATTTTCCAAAAAGAAAAGTAGCTTTTTCAATCCGTCTAGCAATATTCTCAATACCGGGAACAAGTTGTTTAATAAGGAAAGTTTTTTCAAAAACGGAGGGAATTTTCTCAATACTGGGACTAGCTTCTCCAAATTGGAAAGAAGTTTCTTCAACTAAGAAAGAGTTTGTTCAATGCAGGTAGCAACTTGCTCAATTTGGGAAACAAGTTGTTCAATAAGAAGAGCTATCTTAACACGGTAGGAAAGTTGCTTAATACTGCGAGTAGCTTCTACAAACAGAAAAATAGTTTCTTTAACTAACAAACTGCATCTTCAATCCGGAAAACAACTTTCCTAATGCAGGGTGCAGCTTTCTCTGTTCCGGGGGCAAGTTGTTCAATAGTGGAACCCCGGACCAGTTTGTTCAAACACAGTAGTTTCTTCAATTGGGGTTGCCACTTTCTCCATACGAGAAACAGGTTTCTCAAGATCAGAAGCAAGATGTTCAATATGAGTAAAACCTAGCACAATCTGTAGGGAACCTGGAAAATTTTGCATACAGGCCAGAGGAATTTTCCTTAGAAAGTAAATCAGTTTTTCCGAAACCAACTGCAAAACCTGATACAGAATTTGCGAATAAAAGAATACCATTTTCAGACATTGTTTTCAAACAAGTTGTAAGTCTTAGTAATTTGTACCTGGAGTTAAAAATTAGCGAATTATCTTCAGCTTCGCGAAGCGATGTTCTCCATTGTGCTGACGAAGCGACCGGTTGCGGCTGTCGGCAGCAAAAAGGGACGTTTTGGTGCATGTGGACAATGGCGCGGCAGAATCGCGCAAGAACTGGTCGTTATTGTATTTCCGCGGGAGTGAGTACCGGGAGCGAAGAACCAGGCACTTGACACTTAGAACGTGATGTGAGTCCGAGTTGGATTTATCGCGTGTCCCTCGAGACATTAACGGCCGAAAGTGTCAAGGGCGACTGAACTCGACGGAGTGACAATGGCGAGTTCTATCTGGCCAGAGGGAGAGGAGAGAAGAGGATGCCTTGATTTGGAAAGCGAGCAGCGCCCGGCTTGGCGTTCATTGACTGGAGGTACGCAAAGTGTCCGACGCCTGTGTCGACCGCATCGATAATTCGATAAAGTGTCCTCTCATTACCCTATTGATTGCTCCATTGTGCCGGAACGCTTCTCAGACACCGACCTCGGCAGAGCTTTCAACCCTCCACTTCTTCCTTCCCCATCCCCCCTGCCTCTTTGCGATCCTGGTCCCTCTCGGTTCGTTTACACACGAAAGCACCCGGTGCTGTGTTGGTCGGTCGAATTCGCCGTTGTCACAGTGTGTTAACCCAATTTGCTCGATGACACCTCCGGCCACTGGGGAGAGCCTCTTCGCTGAATATCTTCTGAAAGTGATGAGTCCACTGAAGTGCGCCTCGGACCCTAATTCTATTCGAATACAGCGTAACTGATGCGACTGCTAAATACCATGGATGACGCAACATAAAGTGTAATCCCTATAAATTAATGATTGATGGCTGATATTGGTGACGAGGACAAAAATCAACGAAGAAATAATGCCTGTAGAGGTTGAAGTTCGATTTCCTTTTACGTACTGCTAAGTAGAGATTCTTTTGACGAGAAGAGAAAACTAAGAAGAAAAACAGTAGATATTTCGTGCTGGTGGCGTAAAATTGACGATAAGTTATTGTTCCAGGCTAAGTTAAAAGCAGACATCAAATTTAAACGAGGTTCCCAAAGAGTTATTTATTATAACTAGCTGTGGAATGGCGTTGATTTCAATGTACATAAGAATGCTAGCAATGGTCAAAGTTTCACCTGTACAAATTCTTCTACTCATAACATTTGGATTTCCTACGACTTAGGTTGTGTAACAGAAACATTCGTTATACAAGCTCAATATGCAAATCACGTATTATGAAGTGTGAGGTTTTCGAAAATAAATACAAAAACGGGAATCGTGTTCCACTTTTAGGTACCTTATGTTAAATCTCCACCTGTCTAAATAAAGTCAACTTAAAAAATTCAGATGAAATTTACTCTGTTTCTGATTTGAATACAGGCGTTATCTGGGATTGAGATTTGACATATTTGGCTCTGAGACCTAATTTAAAAATCAAGCTTTTAAAATCAAAGTTTCGTTTTCAACAAGCCCACAAATTAGAGATATTTTTTGTAAATTGAATTTCAAACTTGAGTTTCAAGGAGATCTGAAAACCCAAGTTTCCAGATGTTGTCGTCTCAGATCGTTGACCTTTCCCTGATCCTAAATCGATCCAGGAAGGGTCTGAGTTGGCCGATGGGTCTTCATCTATCAAGATTCGCCGGCTGAGTTTCATTGGGTCCGTCGGTGAGTAGTCGTCGATCGATTATACCTGGGTCCGAGCGGAGACGAGGGGCGACCTGACATGCCGTGCATCCTAATTGAATCGTCAGGTTGCAAGCTAGTTGGGTGTGCTGACGGTGGATATGTGACGGACAGCGGTCGCGTCATTGTCAGACACTTGGGGACCTGTTAGGGGCCCTTTTTGGCATCGGTGCCTTGACTCGACAGCAGGGTCGGTCGCTGGCACTGGCCAATGTCGCTTCTACGTGGTGCCCATTCCTCGCAGCTATGTAGTAGATCTGTATGTATGTACCTGCGCTCCGTACCCGTGCCTGTGGGCGGGGCACACCGTGCCATTCTATTTCAGCTCGGCTTTCATTCATAACTTGGTTTTTAATAGCTCCGCTGCACTGCAACGCGACGCGCAGGCCTCTGAAAGACCTGAGATCTTGCATTCCCTTTCAGGTTCTTCAAAAACAACCCTATCCAATCAAAATTTGATTGCCTTTTGAGAACACAATCAATGTTGAAATTTCGATTTTGAAATATTTTGATTTGAGACTAGTGATTCAATTCCAAACTTTCACGATTGGTCAGCAGCATATCTAATCAGTCATTTATGGATTTGACAAGTTAGGATTTGGAATTAGAATTATCGTTCACCGAGACAACATCCAGTTTGTTCGTCTCAAATCAGATCAGCCGAGAATTCCCTATTGATATCCGATATTTATTATTTCCTACTCTATTTTTAGATTATTTAAAAGTCATGAGTCGTATTTACCCAGCAGGGGCAAATTCTGCATCAGCAGCAGAGATCTGTTCAGCTACTAGTGAATTAGAACCCTATCATTAGTAGTTTCCGCATATCCAAAAAGGCAAACGAATTCCCGGGGCATTTTCTTGAGATCCTCTACATGGCAGTCGCGATTTGCATCCTCAGGAGATTTTCTGTGCTTAATTTCCCTACCATTAAACCACTTCCCTTTGCACGGTAGGATCAACGCGTTTCAAGAGTCTCCTAATCTCGAGCGACATCGGCGGAGTGATTGACGACGGCGATCGCGAACTATGCAGGCAGTTTTGTAGAGGCAGCAACGTGGGAATCATTTTCAAGAGAAGGACGATGATGAAGGGGGAAGGGGGGTCACTCCTCGCAACAGTTTTCTCTCTGCTCCTCCTTCTTCGCGAGCCAGTTTATGGCGTCACGTGTATGTGCAGCGTCGCCTCTTGTGTGCGTTCATGTGCAGTTTCCAACGCGCGGAACAGGTATTCCCCATTGAAATAAGGTAACGTCGCGATATGAAATATGCCCCCTTGTACAACTTGATAATCCGTGGTTACCATAAATCCTAAGTGATTATCCGCGTGTCTATTTATAAGCTTGTGGCATCGCCTCCACCCCCTTCTTACATCTACCCTCCGACACGACTTCCCTATTCTCTACAAGCTCTCCCCTCCGGGAATCAAATGGAAGATTGATAGGGTCAAAAAGGAGAAAATGAGAAGGATTGGTGTAAAAGTAGGAGAGAAGTTTTGAATCCCTATGATCTATATATATATTAATATTTAGGTACTTCTATATCGGCTGATATAATAGAAGGCAACTTAAATTTGCAGATGATATTTCAGATTCTCGCTTTCTCTCTAGGCTTCTAGTTTCTATCACAGTTGATGATTCGATTGTTTAATCCTCTCGAGAAAGGAATCCCCGACATCAGGAACCTTAATAGTTCTATCGAAACTATTGTTCCTGAGCTGATAGTGGAAATCGGGCAACCTGATCCGAAGGTTCGTCCAAGAGAAACGGCTGCATAATGGAAGCTGCCGTTAACAATCGCGTAGAAAGACGTCGGTGCGTTTTATATTGAGGAATATTGGGGCATTGTGGTCGGATTGGATGTGTGCGTGCATTGACAATGGGAAGCTCAGTGGGTGCGTTAATCCGGTATGCCGGACTGTGGGAATATTTTGGGAGAGAAGGAGAGGGACCGAGAGAGATGAGAGAAAGGGGAAAAGAAAGAGTCAAGAGAAGAGAACAGAATGAAAGAAAGAGAGGAATAGAGAGAGAGAGGCTATTGGCTCTATTGTTGCATCTGATACTATCTGCCATACACGCGATGCCTCTGTCGGCACTGCCGACCTTAAATCGGGCTTAAGGTCTTACGCAGCCTCCTTGATCGTGTAACCCGATGTAACTACACAGTCGAGGGTAATTTATTCGGAGCGAAATTCTCACATGTCGAGGTCGACGTTTTATTATTATGCTTCGTATACTTAGACGTGTATCGAATCTGACGATCTTGACTTCAAAACCTCTTCATCGGCCGATGTTCAGCATTAGAAAGGCGAGTGCAGGTTCAGCTTAAATTGCAATCAGTTTTTCCAGAATAGGAATATTTTAATTAATAGTTGTTGAACTAAAGGTTGTTTTGTACTTCAGCACCCAATGCAAACAGAGTTAGTTATTCTCAGCCTTTGATTGGATCCTAACTCATAGTCCTAATTAGCGGCAGTTTATTTATTACTGTAATACAGTTACACTTGGCCGATCAAGTAATTATTGTGGTGGTAGCGCCAAGATATGAGTGTTGAAATTTTACGATGAATCATGAGGAAAAAAAGGCGGTGGAAAGATAGCATTGCAAAACAAGAGTCTGCAACTCGGAACGGCCCAGCGATGGGCTGTCCTTGAATTTACGACATTGATGACGGTGATGATGATGCTGGTATTTTATTCAGGGGGATTTTTCAGGCAGCCGCATAATATTAACGGAAAAGTGGAATAAGAAAAGAAACGATCGAAGGTGAAGGAACTTGGGACTAATAATGGAAGAGAGTCTTGTTTGTGGAGCAGGTTTAATCCCTTCCGACGCTCGAATAAAGCCGTCAGTGTAGCAAGAATGATCGATACACACGTACCTTCCTACCCACTCGCATCCGTGTGTGGACGACATAAACCAATCCTGATATTAAGATGTGTCACCTTTGACTTATTTATTATCCAATCAAACTCTCTATCTCTGGTAACAATGTTTCCAGAGATACCACTAATGCATCTGCAATCTGCACTTATTTTATCAGTTTCAGTGGTATGTCTAAATGTTCCTACTTCCCTGCTGTATCTGGAATGGATCTTTAGTTCCATAAAAACTCCATTTTAACGTTAATTTTTCACTACTCTTGTTAATCAGACAGAAGTTTTCTTCTAGAGCTGATTTTTTTTTGATCAGGCACTAACGATTTCGGAATTATGTTGGCCAACAAAATATGGTGGATACATTTTATTTTTGCGCGGATTAAAACGCTGCAAGGAAACAATCTAAAGCTATGATAAAGAAAAACGCAGTTGGTTTCTGTGCCCATGTACTCTCATTTTCCAAAAGAAATTTGAATCCAAAAAATAAAGATCGGATTTGATTTCAGAACGAAAAACTACTACGGAATCGATGTCTCGTTGACCAGTGTTTATCTTAAAAGCTGCCCTAGGGGTTTCCTGTATTATGATCCGGTTTTAATTCGCCTCATGTAAGATCCAGTGAGATTTGCTATTTGAAAAATATAAATTCTGTTAATTAAATAAACTTTGAACCTAAATGAAATTAGTTTTAGGAAATAAAATGTATCAATAACGATACGTATTTAGTTTCATAAACGTACAATTTAATAGTTCATTTCTTTTTTCAGTTTTTCACCTCTAGTTCATGAAGCAAAAAGTTACCGGTACATAAGGTAAATAAATTTGACTTCATGCGCCGGTAACTTTCTGCTGTGCAATATTTTATAATTTCAATGGCTCTTAAAATGTTGCGAAGTACGGCACACTTTATGTAGTCTGAATTAAAAAGTGTGTGCTTCGAAATCAAAAAGGTTTAATTTTATAATTATTTAAACGATTATACTTTAGTCTAGAAAATATCGAAATTTCTATTTATTTATCGCAGGCTTCAC
>CAKNWU010157537.1:2743-12969 GCA_932072015.1 Andricus quercustozae | reverse complement strand
GATGTGAACCCACAAATATTTTCCCCTCAGCTCAAACGATTCCATTAATTTAAGTATTTTCACTGCACCCTATTCATAATTTTAGTTGAAAATTTAACCATTTTGTTGAAAATTCTTTTTTATTTTTAGTCGAAAACTAATATTTTTAACTGCAAACTCAACTATTCCATTTTTTGTTTAAAATTATTATTTTTTAGTTGAAAATTACACTATTTGGTTAAAAATGCAAGAAATTATTAATTACGTTTTTAGTATTATTTATTTAATTACTCTATGGTGATGAGATCTTCAAGAATATCTTGTAATATAATTTGTCAAAGCCATTAAAAAAATGACTTATCCTTGAATAAAGTTACTTTCACAAATGATATTTATAGAGAATGAAAAAAAACATTATTTATAATAAACTCGCGAAATTGTATAAATGTTCCGAGTCGATTGTTTAAAAAAATTCGTAACCTGCAAAAAAATATAGAGACACCTGGAAAAAACCTGGAATTTTCAGGGAATTTCCCTCCCAATATTTGAGTAGACACCCTGGCAAATATTGTCGCGAAAAATATTCTTGAAAATGCTTAGCAAATATTGCCTCAGAATTGATTAGCAGATCAAACTGTTTTCTTGAAGCTCGTCAGACTTAGATGTCAGTTAGTCCAAAGAGCTCTTATCCACAAACGGTGTCTTCGTACTGAATACGATTTTGTGCTAGTTTTTCTATTTGCTCTTGTGTAATGAAAAACGTAAGAAAAAAATAACGCGAATGAATGTGTAATAAAAAATTGTACGATAGGTTATAGGTTTAGTGACTCATGTGATGACTTACTTGTACAGTTGAGTACTTTGTTTTTTATTATTATTTTTTTTATTACTTAATTTAAATCGTATTTATTAAATCGTTATCTTTCGTGCGTACTGTCATGACACCAGAAGTCAACATGTGAAAATATAATTATCGACAGAGTAGACGACATTTGACTTATCATTTGTCGTCGTACGGAAAGCCGAATACGAGGCATAGCAATCAAAAGATTATTGTACAAAGTGGCGCGTGTAGTTAGATGTTTTTCTTTCCGTTTCCGTCATCGAGAACGCTCTCTTCCTTAGATTAGATTATGGAATCCCGTCCCTAATTTATTCCGGGACTGTGATCTTTATCGTACCCGGAGAAAAGTTGTTCGATAAATGTCCATTTATTTACTTCGAGCAAGTTTGCACTTAATCAAACGAATCAGAATCAAATAATAAAACTAGTTTTAATCAATCTGAAAGACTTTCTTTGAAGTAAATAAGTACGCGGCCATAATATTAAATTATATGTAATCAGACTTTTTCCATTTTTTAAACAACTTTTTTCTGGATGGATCAATGAGTGGCGAGGAGGGGCAGGATAAATGAGTCCCCCAAACAATATGGTGCGAGTTTAGGCCCGGTGGTGCACGCTTTCATTGTCACACGTAGAGTTGTAAAATTTCCGATTTTCCTGGCTTTTCATTGTATCTGGCTTTTTTTCAATATCATCAAAAATTGCTTAAACCTTTTTTTCTCTCGCTTAGCCCTAAACTGGTTAAAAAAAATATTTTTTTGTGTGATACATCCCTTGTGATTTAAAAAAAAAACATCAAGGGCATTTTTGAAAAGGGAAAAAGAATTGGGAAATTTTGCAACGCTAGTCATGCAGTATTTTGTTGTGCATCGTTTTGTCATACTTTTGCATTGTACCGTGTCGTGCTGACGTGGCATGTGTAGTGTTTTTAGGACAGATCGACCCTCTATAAAAAATTAACTTTTTTTAAAAAATTGTCTAAAGCATGGAATTTTGTATTAAAAAAATAAAATTAAATCACCTATTTAAGGAATTAAAATTTCGAGTTTAATTTGTAGAAAAGAGGTTCGAGCAGTCCTTAGCTTAAGTAGCTAGTACTTAAAACTCCCTTAATTTAATTCCCGACCCTCCACATAACAAACGATTTATTTTTTTGTCGTGTGATACGTGCAATTTTTCAGAAAACATTGTGCATGTAGTGTGTTTGTCTTTTATTTTTGGATTTGTACGATTTTGTAGAGTGGATTATTATTATTATGAAATGCTTTATAATACTCGACGAAGAAGGTGTGAGAAGTATTGGTGTGCATTTGTTGAGAGGTTGAAAAGAAAACAGAAGAAAAAAAAAATACAAAAATTATGAAAGAAACACTGACACGTTACATTTACACAGAGGCGATTCACAGAGACACTCGTTTCCCTGTCAACATGCAGAGTACAAATGATATAACGATAGTAATCGTAATGATAATTATACGATCCACGCCCAGTATGTATCACAAGTGTACATATGTACTGTAAAATACTGTGATAATATTTATATTACTTTTATATACCTTCTTTAACAATAATACAATCGTACGATCGTTAATTTTCTGAGGTTTCATTTTATTTTGTTCTCTCAATGTCCATCTGCGAGACAGTAATTTTAATTTTTTATTTTTAAGTATCAATAGGGAAGAATTTTTTTTGAAGTGTCAGTGTATCTGGATTTTTAGCTCTTTTTACCGAGGGGTGCATAATTTCTACATTTGGTGTACATAAGCTTTTGCAATCAGTGATTTTTTTATTCGTTTTTTAATGCTTTCAATTTGTAATATTGTGCTTTTCATTAGACGCTTCCAATTGAACTGCAAAATTTTCGTGATCAATGTCTTCATTTAAAATATTGCAAGTTTTATTTTTGAAAATTATTGGCTTTTTATTACTGTATACAATTGTTGACTTTTAATGGCTTTATATTTAAAAGCATTTGATTTTCATTCCCTTGAATTTGACAATTAAACATTTTTGAATTTTAAACGCTTATTTAAAAGTGGTCTATTTCAAACTTTAAAATTTGAAATTGTTCTTTATTGAAATATTTTC
Source organism: Andricus quercustozae (assembly GCA_932072015.1). Taxonomy (NCBI): domain Eukaryota; kingdom Metazoa; phylum Arthropoda; class Insecta; order Hymenoptera; family Cynipidae; genus Andricus; species Andricus quercustozae. The sequence goes on along the minus strand of CAKNWU010157537.1, from coordinate 10,058 downwards.
AGCATAATATTGTTTAAATCCAGGAAAAAATTCCCGGTTTTTTACCGGTTCACAAAATTTTTCACTATCATCGAAATTAAAAAATTCGAACTCTAAACATTCAAAGTGGAACTCTTTTTAATTCAAAAATTTAGATTTAATGCTTAAGAAATTTGTAATTCAGATATTTTATATTCAAACTCTCAATAATATATAAAACAAAAGCTTTAACACTTTTCAATTAAAAAATTTTTAAATAAATTCCGTTAAACTGCAAAATTTTAATTTTCAAACTTTTGTAAATTGAAAAGTTCAGAGATTTCTGGTTAAAAATGTAAATTTATGCTATCATTTTCAATGCTCTAAATTGAAGAATGAATCAATAAATTTGTGAATGTTCAAAATTAAATAATTTTAAGCAATTTTAAGTTAGAAACATAAAAATGGAAGATTTCCAATTTTGTTTAAAACTGAACAGTTTTAAAATTAGAAGTAAAAATTTTTAATTTAAGTTGTTTCAAATTAATTATTGTTCAATTGTCATTTATACATCAAAATTGAACACTTTCAGTTACAAATTAAAAATTTTGTAAATGAAGTTTTGAATAGTTGAGTTATAATTGCTCATTTTAAATAAAGAGTCAAATATTGCTGAACATTAAAAAATTGTTCTTTCTTTTTAAATTAAAAAATTTCCAATTGAATCGGTTAAAAATTGAATATTTTAGACTGAAATAATATTTGAATAAGAATTTAAATTAAATTAAAGATTTTAATTATGAATCTATTAATCTGAAATTATTTAAACATTTTAAATATTTATTACTTAATTTTTAATACTCAAACTACAGTTCAATTATAAAAATCAGTAACTAATTTATATTTAAATTTGATCAACTTGAAACGTTTTTTAGGGACGACTGAAAATTCCCGACACTAAAATTTCTGAATTGGAAAATTCTCGATTAATAAAATTTCCGAATAATAAAGTTCCCGAAATGGAAAATTACCGACAGTTTATAATATTACCGAATTTGAAAATTGCCGAATTATAAAATATCCAAACTTGAAAATTCCCGAATTATAAAATTTCCGAATTTAAGCAATAAAATTTTTTGCTTACAAATATTAATTTATTAAAAATACAATAATTAAATATTTTTATTTAAAAACTTATTTGTAATGTTTAAAGTTTCTAAATTTTTTTTTGAATTTAAAATAACAATAATTGAAAAAAATATATTTCTGAATCAAATTTTTTTCGATTATTATTTTAAATTCAAACAATAATTTTAGAAACTTCAAACACCAAACATAACTTTCTTAATAAAAATATTTTATTATTGTATTTTTAATAAATAAATGATATTTATAAAAAAAATTATTGCTTACATTCAGAAATTTTATCATTCGGGAATTTTCTAGTTGGGATATTTTATAATTCGGCAAATTTTTGTCAGAAATTTTCCAATTCGGTAATAATATAAACTGTTCGGAAATTTTGTTATTCGGGAATATTATAATTCTGAAATTTTATTATTCAGGAATCTTCCAATTCGAGAATTTTATTTTTTCGGGATTTTTCAATTTCAACCGTTGTTAATTGTTTAAATTTTAAAGTACTTTAAAATGAAAATTTACGCCTCAAAATGAAGACCTATAATGGAAAATTTTTAAAGTAAAATTTTTTAGAATTACGCATTGTAAATTGAATGCTTTCATAATTGAAAATGTTAAAAATTGATCTTAAAAAAAATTGAAGTCGAACTTATTTTAAAATGCTTTATATCATGTGATATGAAATTTATCATAATTGGAGTGATTGGATAAATTTTTCTTCAAAAAATGTGTAAAATTCCCGTTCAAAAAAGAAATTTATTGTCATTTCCCGATCCAGCTTGATTTTACCTTAATTTTGAACGCTAGACAATTTGAAATTGCCAAATTTTGAATGCTTCAATATCGAAGTCTTAAAATGTTTAAAATCTTGTTATTTAAAAAGTTTTATTTAAAGCACAGGAAATTTTAACAACAATTTTCTAATTTTTGAAAATTATTACTGTTTTAAATTTGTGCAATAATTTTTATATGGAATCGATGTACACCAACATTCGAAATAATGTAGTCCTCAGTTCAAAACCAAACGAACCAAGTTTTTTTCTAATATTTCAGAAACCTTGAGCCATAATAGCCAAAAAAATTTTGTTCGTTCAAACTTTTGAAAATATACATAAAGCTTAGGCGAAGGAAAAGATTTGCATTAAATTCTTTCATTTTTTGAAAATAAATTTCAGATAAAAAAACCGTTTCTCAATGAATATTTAATAACGGATCAAATATCAATCAAGATTGAGTCGAGCATGATCTTTTATTTATACTTCAAAGAACGATTTCCATGACTCAACAAATCTCTTTTCTCGTCTAAGTGAATTAATTGACAAGTTGAGTGCAATAAGAACGTCGGCTTTGATTTTCATTTACACGTTCTTGCTGCATTCAATATTTTTTCAAGCATTCATGACATTCACTGAATCAAAATACAGCAGAGGCAATATTTTCTCGAGGGTTGAATTCGCAGTCTTTGCCTTAAAAAGGCAAAAATCTATTCTTGACCTGATTCGGTTGGCAAACAACTTCGAATTCGACCCTGGAAATCGATTGAAAATATAAATCGAGTGAAAATATAAATGGCTTTTCCATAAATGTAGTTTAAAGTCGTACAAACTATTTTTTAAGAGCTTTAGTTCAAGTGCATGCGTAGAAAAGTGTGTGATTTTTTTTCTCCTGATTCCTGTGTTGTCCTGGTGAAAAAAAAATGTTTTAGTTTTAAGCTTATGGAAATTGCGAAAGGTAGGTTGCTACATGCTTTTGTACATATGATTAAGAATGATTTACTCTCGCTCATTTTGCGTTGGTGTCTTCATCCAAAGCTTTCGTTTTCTCAAAAGAAAACAACAGCAGCACGTAGAAAAAAATGCCTCGTTGAATAATCTTAATAAATTATACTTGTGTAATTCATTTTTATGAGTAAAAATATCGTAATAAAAGAAGGAGATGCAGACATGTGGAATTTAATTCAGTATTGATGTAATTTTAAGTACTTGCAGAAATTTTAATTATTTTTCTACGTGCTCTGCATCAAGTGCATGGGTTTTCATTACATTGGGAAATTAATTAGCAGACATTGAAGAAGAAAGGTCATACGGAATGTCTGTGAAAATGGTTTTCATAGAAATTATTATTGCGGAATAGTGCGGTTGCTGAGAATATAACCAGATTTTCTTTGCAATGCACCTCATAATGATCGCACGTGTGCGGACATGAAGATATAAAAATGCGGCGCTCATTTCTTCAAAGGATGAGCATACTATTTTACGAAATCGAATCCACGATTTACACAAGATCTTTTGTTGGATTTAGCAATATGGTGCTATTAATGCCGATTGTAGGGTGATAAAACCTTCTTTCGAGTGGCTTTGATTCCATTAAAGGACTGAACATAAAGCACCTCGATTACTGAGAGAAAAATGTCAGAAAATGTCGTTCAAATGTCGTTCGATCGGGGAAACATCCTGTTAATTGAAAATAGAGGGAGCTGAGAAATTCCTTGAGAAAATATATAACGTTCCAAGTCTAAATCTGACTGTGAAGTAAAAAAAAAAACTCGTTTCGCTACATATCTCTCGTGAGGGGATTGCAGTGGGAATTGTCAGTCTAGTAATTTTCATCACTGGTTTAATGAAATAAGAGGCTAACGGGTTTTTGTCGACTGATTTAGCAACGATTTTTCCGAGTAGAAAGACAGAAATTTCGTTAGCGGCAATTACATCTGAAGGCTTGTGGGTTTTCGGATGGGTATTAAATCATTGTTGGGATGGCGTTACACTTGAGAGGGGAAATAAAAAAATTTCTGCAAAAAGTTTGGAATTATATTGGCAAAGAATGTGAAAAGGGGGATCATAAATCTAGAAAATTTAGCAAGATTTTAAAGAAATTGATAGACAGGGAACGGAAAGGTAATAAGAGTTCTTGAAATTTAAAATCGTTTCAAGAAATGAAGTTGAAGTTCTATAGTCGAACATTGTTTAAAAATTTAAGTTTGAATTTGAAGATGACTCAAATTTAAAAGCTTGAAAACTTTAAAGCATTAAAATTGCTGGATAGTGTTTATTTATATTAGGGTGGTTCAAAAAAAGCATCAACTTTTAAAAAATTTCGGTGCACCTTAATAATTTTTTTTCTAAATCTTGGTTTCTTTTAATAATTTGAGATTGTTTTCAAACCACAGTGACTAACAATATCGAAAATACACAAAACAGAATTGTTTCCTCAAATCTATTGTAATTTTCTTTAAAATCAAACAGATAGTTAAAACCATTTATAGTTTAAACAATTAATACATTACATTACATTGAGAATTGTGCAGATTTACAAAACAAATACGACCGTATTGGTAAATTTGATGTATTTTCCATATGTTTTTTTTTATAAATCATCTCAAATTATAGAGGAAACCAAATTTTTTCAATGATTTAAAAACAAATATATCAAGGTGCACTGTCATTTTTCAAAAGTTTTTTTACAACTACCCTAATTTATATTGATTGGAGTATAAAATACTTTCGCAATTTAAATTATTTGTTATTAAACGTCTACAATTTAAACTTCCGAATTAATTTTGTTTTCAAGTTTTGAAAGAAATCTAAATTGGAAAGCATTTATATAATACTTTTAATTTTATTAGACCACTGTAAAATTGACCCTACTTTTAAAGCTTAAAAGTAGCACAAATCTAAGTTTCCGTTTAAAAATTAAAATTTGTTTAAACTTGAATCCCAATTTATAAAAGTATCTATATTTTACATAATTTGAACTGATCAGAACGGTTAAGCCCAATTCAATTAAAAATTTTAAGTCTTTATGTTAATCCAGATTTGGAATAAGTAAAGCTGGAAAATTGGTGAAATAAAAAAAAATCTTTATAAAATTCTTTCCAAAAAGGATTTGATTCTCCATTTCCAAATTTACAAGATTTACAAAATTTAAACGAATTGAATTTGGAAAATGGTGTTAATTAAAAACAATCTAATATCTTCTGTTTTTTTATCGATTTTGATTTTTGGCGATAAACTAAACAAAAGCAGGCCGTTCTGCAATATTTACTATTGTGTAGAATTTTTAAATATTTTATTATAGGTACTACAGAAAGGTATACTTGTTTATTTTATTGTAAAAAATCAAGCTGTCGAAAAAAGACTTGGTTCCATATATAGGACAACTGAAACATTTTTTTTTTTTGGGTGATTCTGAAACCAATCCATTCAGATTATTAAATTTTCCATTCAGGGAAAGAAAACAATCCAAAATATTCAAATGCATTTCTAAATAAATTTCTAAAATTCAAAACATTCTTTTTACAAAAATTTACCGAAAAGTGAGGTTTTTGGAAGTTTATTTTTTTTATTGTGAATCAATTTTTGCTTATTTTGCATAAATTTTTCAATTTGTGCTTAGTTTGTGGAAGTTATTCATGATAAAATGGATTTCGTTTCAATTTAAATTAAAAAAAAACTGAAACATGATTTTTATAACGACTCATCCGAATTTTGATTTCATATTGTATGCAGCAGTCGATATTAGTTTTCAAAAAAAGTTCATCTTCCTAATAAAATAATAGTTGAAACATGTTAAATTTGATATTTTTAAAAACCCGGAAGATATTAAATTAGTTTTATTAAATTAGTTCGTTTTCCAACTTTTTTCACTTGCACAACCTTTTTTCGATCGGACAATGTCTTCTGTTTGCTCTTTAGGTTTAAAAATTCAAATTTTCATAAATAAAAAATGTTTCCTATTAGTTATTTGTATATGTAACTTTATTACCAGTAAATACTACTATAAATTTAGAAATTCCAAAGAAAATTTTGTTCGTCATTGTAGATTTTTTTTTGAAAAATTTGAATATGTCGAACCTGAAATTTATTCAGCTTGAATCAAAGAAACATATTATTATATTATTTTGCTTTCGTGTAAAAAAAATGTTTTCGTGGTGTTTAAAATGTTCAAAAATCTAAAAATTTCCTAAACCACGAAAAAAATGTTTTTCCGAAAAAACAGAATGATAGCATGTTTTTTTTTTATTCAAGGTAAAGAAATTTCAGGTTCGACATAATCAACTTTATCCAAAATGTGTTTTTCGATTTTTATATTAGTGTGCACTAGTAATAACCATACACATAAAAACTTTTTTAGAATTTTTTAACCAAAAGGAAACTTAATTTTCAAAAATTTGAATTTTCAAGTCCAAAGAACAAACAGAAGATATTGTCCAATTGAAAAAAGGGTTTGCCGGTGAAAGGTTCACTAAAAAAAATGGTTTAGCTGTCCCAGCTAGTAGTTTAGCTGGATTTCGTCTTCTAAGAAAATTTAGCTGTATTACCTAAATTTCTAGCTGTGTTACCTAAATATCTAGCTGTTTTAGCTATTTTTGCCATCTACAAATTATCTAGATAAATTAGCTAAATTATTGCTCAATTGTTAATACTTAAACTACAGTTCTATTTTAAAAATCAGTAATTAATTTATATTTAAATTTGATCAACTTGAAAAGTATTTTAGGGGCAACTGAAAAATCCCGAAAAATAAAATTCCCGACACTAAAATATTACTTATAATATTATATTATATATGATCAGTTTGATGATCAGAAAACATATCATCTCTATATATATATATATATTATATAATAATAATATTACTAAAATAATATTATGATGTATTTGTAAAATTTATGGATTAAAATTAGGTAATTAAATTTTGAGGCTAGTGCCTGTTTCCAACATCCATAAGCTCACAGTTGATCTAAATTTCTAAATACAGTTTCCTTTCTAACTAAACATTAATATAAAATATCCAAAATAGAAATGAAATCTCTCCATTCCAAGCCCCGGAAGCAATTTAAATTTACAATTTCTAACTAACTCCTATTTTGGAATAAGCACTACAAGTCAAGTTCTTGTAAAAAACACTCTAATTCTCCCACCCTTCCTCATTCTGCATCTAGATTACGAAACGAAAAAAAAACACAAGTTCCTCATTACACAAGAAATAAGAATTGCATTAACATTTAACAAGCTCCTTAAACTTTGTACACATTGAAACTAAAAGAAATAAATTTAAATTTAAAATAATTGCTCATCTCCATACATTGGTCTGGAGCAAAAAATGGCTTGCTGCAGAAACAGCTGGAAATACATTGGAATTTTTATTTTATTCAACATTCTGTCGAAATAGGAATAACATATGCTATGGTGTTTATCGCATGATTCGTATCAGT
>CAKNWU010157500.1:5716-16232 GCA_932072015.1 Andricus quercustozae | reverse complement strand
AAAAAAAAATAATTTTTTAATTTTTTCACTGAGAATGAGTCTTTTTATAATCTGTAGTTTCTAAACAAATAAATGTTAGTAAAATGCAATACATTTAATTTTAGTGAAAGTTCCAATGAATAAAATGAGATATTATTTATTAACATTAATTAAAAGGTTGGATTATTTAGTCAAGTCAAATAAAAAATAAAAAATGTCAAATAACTATTAAAAGAAAAAATGTTTATACAAACTAACTTCTTCTAGAAATAATATTACTGGAAAGGGTCAAGCATCCTTTACTTTTGAATATGTCCAAATGTTGAAGAAAGAATAAAATCATCCATTAAAAAAATGAAGTGCTTAAAAAGTCGGACACAGGAAATTATTGCTTTACATACTTCTGTTTCTAATTCTTTGTTCTTCATCTCTGTACAGCTTATACAACTTTAAGGGGTTGAAATTTCAATAATTTACTTTCATTAAGAAACCCTTTTGAGGGATTATTATTCTTTCTGTATTCAACTATTCTCTAATTTCGAGATAAATTTTAGAATGCTATTGATTTTTGAGAACGATTTTACCAATGCCCACTCGTTATTAAAATATACATTATCTCTAGGAAAAATATTCACGAGCGTGCTTACTTATGCAGGAATAAATGTATGGGAGAATTCTAGAAAGGGCGATTCTGATATATGTACGCTGGGCAAGGGGCACTCGTCGGTAACGCAACGGCTATAATATCCTCAGTGACTATATATATCGTAATCACAATATTATGCCGAAATTGGAAGGGCTGGATTTCCCATTTCTATTTTAATGGCTTCTGGGATTTAAAGAGAGATACGTCAAGAATCGTGTTTTGCATATGAGGGGACTTTCAAAAAGGAAAAGTATGTTATGTCACTCAAATGTGTTTCAGTTTCTTTATACATAAAATATGTATAATATTTATTTATATAAACTATATTACTGAAAATAAAATAGTAAATTTAAAATTCTTTACTAGTGAAATCATCGAAATTCTAACAATGAATGGATTACAAATTGTTATTGCTTTGATTGTTGAGGAAGGATGAATTTGAATAAAATCGAAGTAGAAAGGAATTCAACTCGATAACTACTCGAGGTGACCCCAAAAAGTGGGTGCCGCGCTGAGAGGGTGAGCGAATAAAGGGAACCAATTATCTTCAGTCGAACGGGTCTTTCGAAACTTACCAAATAAAGCCCTCTCTTCTCAAAAGCCGTCGTGAAGCTGAAATAAATGAGCGTCTTGCATTAGCATAATGTATGTCGCAATTATCTTCATAATTGCCCAAGTTGTTGCCAACTTATTTCAATTTAGCCACCCTCCAAAAGGCCAAAGTAGTAACACTGTTCTACTCTCTTCTCTAAAAACAGTCAAATATTTCAACAATTACAGGGTTGCTACAGGTCAGAGAAAATCAGGCAATGTCAGGGAAAACCTGAAATAGTCAGGGAATTTTTCTGTACACTGAAATTGAAGATTATTTGATTATATTCTTGAAAAATCAATAATTTTGTTAAGAACTCATTGTTTTTAGTTTAAAATTCAACTCTCTGTTTGAAAATTCGTCTTTTTGGTTTAAAAAATTATTTCTTATCGTAGAATTTTTTTTTTGTTAAAACTGCAGTTGCGTGGTTGACAATCAATCTGGCTTGGTCGATGATTTAACAATCATGTTCAAGATTATCCTTTTTGTTTGAATTCAACTGTTTTTGGTTACAAATTTAATTTTCAAACTGAAAATTTAAATAATCTATTTTTAGTTGAAAATTTAATTTTTGTAGTTGAAAATTAATTTCTTTTGTTTAAAAGTTGTCTTTTTTGGTAGAAAATTCAGCTTTTTGGTTGACAATTCAACTAATTTCGTCCTTTATCCGAAACATTCAACATTTTGGTTGAAACTTTTTTTCTTTATTGGCTGATAAATCCATTTTAGTTGAGGATTTAACATGTTTGTTGAGAATTCGCGTTCATTCATTTCATGCAACTGTTTTTGATTGAAAATTAAAGTATTTTTCTGGAAATATTAACTATTACACTTTTCACGCTCTTCGTTGAGAATTACATTTTTTTGGTTGAAGTTCATCTTTTTGGTGCGAAATTTTATTTTTTATTTTTTGAAAATTGATTGTCTTATATGAGAATCTAAGATACCATTTTTGATTTAAAATTTCTTTTTTCGAGTTGAAGGCTCATCACAGAAAAAACAAAATGCAATCTTCACAGCAGTTTCAGAGTAAGCTTTGCATGCAACAAACATTCACTCCTGTTTTTTCTGTGAACTCTTATTTTGAAAGTTCATGTATTTTGTTAAATATTCGGGTCTTTTTGTTTAGCATTAATCTTCGTGCTTGAAAGTTGATCCCTTTGGACACTTTATGTTTTTTGTTGTAAATTTGTCTATCTTGGTCGAAAATTCATCTTTTTAGTTGAAACATCCACTGTTTGGCTTAAAGTTCATATGACCCCTTATAAAAAGCTGTATAACTGTTGTCACTAAAAGTCTTAAAATTTTGAAATAAAATTTATAATGATAGGGGAAAACAATGTTTGTCAGGGTATTTCGAAATTGGGATTTTGTAGCAATCCTAAATTATTCCCTTTCGACGCTAATAATAACATTTCCACTTCAATTCAATATTTTCCTTAACTTTTTATCTTCAGTTATTTCTTTGTTCTCCTACTTTTTTGGTGATTACAAGTGATATCCGTCGAGGGAGCCATTTTTTTTCACTTAAAAAATGTAATGAAAATGCGGCCGATCGTGGGTCGAGTGAATAATTGGAAATTAAGGTTATTAGGTGCCGACAATCTGGAGGACCAGTGTGAAGGTGGTAACGTTGCCAGCTGTTTTACCGCCAGGAAAGTTGGTGCTTGTGGGGTCAAAAGTTTCTTCTGCCATGAACATGAGGGGTACGGCTGCCGGTGAGAATGACGCAGGAAAGTTAAGATCCGCGAGAGGGGAGTCTGCAAAGTTGGCAAAAACTTTTTACCACGAATTAATCGCCGGAAGACGGTGACTGCTGCTTATTAAATTGCAACCACGCTATTTATTTCGACGTGCTTACATTGTCGCATATTATTAGTTATCTTGTCACTTCACTGCACTACTCCTCAACCAGAACTAATTATCTCTAACGAAAATATTCCGAGGCTTTTCAGTCAATTACAATTATTTAATTCATGTGAGGTCTTTCAAGTCCAAATATCCAGAATTAGATTTTACATTTTTACTCATTTTCAAGCTAAGTGTTAAACATTAAAAAGATTCGGGATTTGCATCCTACCATTTTTAATTCAAATTTAATTTGAATGGATATGATTGACCCAATCTACCCAAAAGCGTCTTAGTCTGACATTATACGTGAATTGCATTTCAACTTACGTACGATCGTCTAACTAGCGTGATGCCATTAAGCATGCGCAAGGTATGAATCCTTGATGGATTCCAGATAGCTCATTACGTCGCTATTGACCTGAATCTTTTATTATCCTACGTCGGTGATGCAGGTACCGATTCTGATGATATAGTCGCTCTTATTATCTCACTGAAAATAATCATTATTTCCACTGACGAACGAGCTACAGCCAATTTTATATATTCCCTACATACAACTCCCCTGAATACAACCACTGATGATGCTTAGTAATTTTAACAACCTTGAATCAAACTTGGCATCCAGGGTGTTTATGTGACCGGGAAATCAGAAATTTGATTCAGTGGATGAGATTTTTTTTCGAATGTACTAAAATGCAAATTAAAAGTGGTTTCATATATGTCAACACTCTAATGCTGAGTTGGAACAGTAATTTTGGTCAAAGAATGGAAGACTTCAGATTGAAAATTGAATAAGGATCATAAATAAAATTTTACAGCATAAAAAAAAAAGTTTTCTACTATAGGTTTTGAAATATTAAATTTTGATAAAATTATAGAAGCATGTGCTTTCCAAGAACTCTACACTAAATATGTGAAAACACTAAGATATATTTTTTTCTTAGTGGGAGGGGAGGAAAAAGGACCTTATCCAGGTGTCATTCTCATAATTTGATCATTAATTTTTTCGACTGAAAACAAAAATGATTGTTACATATTCCTAATATGTTTAGATACAAAGCATCCTTAGTTACTTTAAATCGTTAAAAACAGAATTTCGTAAAATTGGTCCTTATCCAGTTGTCATTCTCCTGCCTTCAATTATAATTTTGACTTTTGAAGAGGAAATTTTCTAAAAGCATTATAAATTTTGAGATGGAGCAGGTAATGTCTATTAAGAATTATAATTTTCATTTTAGGTTCACTTAAAACATGAATTTTTTTTAGGAATTATAATTTGACTTAGAACAGATCATTTGTTACATGGAACGAGAATTTTGGAAAAGAATTTTAATTCTAATTTAGAAAAAGGAAATTTAAAAAAAAATCCCTGTTCCGAGTGAGAATTCATCACAATTTGAAACTTCCCTCTTCCAAATTTTTGAATATGGAAGGTACTATATTTCTAAATTATAAAAGAAAATTATGTACATAAATATATAATTCTGACTTGGAACAGGAAATTTTCGTAAAATATTATAATTCTCTCTTTGGAATAGGCGATTTACGCGAAGAATTATAATTTAGATTTTAGGACTGGGAGTTTTCGTAGAGAATTATTATTTTACTACACACAGAGACTTTCTGACCTGGAACGCGAATTTGGGAACATAAGTTTAATTCTGATTTAGAAGAAAGGAAGTTGAAAAAAGTCCCTTTTTAAATTCCCGCTGTTCCAACTCAGAATTATAATTTTATTTCAAAAATTCCCTGTTGCAAATCAAAAATCTTTGAAATCCTTCAAAGTGTCGAAAAATCTCTTGATATCTTTAAAATAGTTTGAAATTATTAAAAAATGTTAAGCTTTTTAAATTGGCTGGTAATTAAAAATCATCCGCCGGATAGACACCCAGGTATTCCACTTTTCTTTAAAACGAATCCTGTCTTTTTAGTTGCCATAACTAACTCAAATTAGAGTCCAAATTATCTCCAACCTTTACAATACATTTCCGCACTAATAAAAGAAGTATCTCTCTATTTAAACAAAATCCTATCTCTGCAAACTTTTATCTGTTATTCAGAGTTAGAACATAATACGATCGCTTCCGTTGAGTTGGATTACGCTCTAAAAGTGATTGAAATTTAAATTGACGAGCAATTGGAGAAAAGTGTAAAATAGAAGCAAATTCCAATCTCAATTCTTCTAGATAAAAAAGTGTAAAATGCAGTTTTTGGTATCCTATAAATGCCCCAAAAGTTTAGTTCAGTTAGCCATAATTTAAGAGAAATAAAAAATAAAAAATGAAAGATTTAAAATGCGGATGTTACAAACCGATTATGAATCACGAGATAGAAGATTGTATTTGGTTGGAATTCCTGTGGCAGAAAGTTGAGGCGAAAACGAAGTGGAAAACGCAATAATCGGTTCGTACCTTCGTGCGACCTCGACTCCGGTTAGATGTTAGTGGAAAAAAGGGAGAGAAAAGAAGAGGTAAAATGGACCACCCGACTGACAGGAATTTACATCCTCTCCTGTGCAATCTGCGTGAGTGAATTGTGACGTGTTACCGTGGTCCGGAGAATTAGATCCGGAAAATCCGTAACAATTACTCGAGCGACGGTTACCGAAGTTACCTCTTTCCCGTTCTTTCACCCCTTTCCAACTTCTATCGGACTCTCCTCTTTCTTCCTTCCTTCCGTTCTCCAGTGAAATTCGAACTGGCACTTTACAGACTCGAACGAAATTGAATGATTTACAATTGCAAACCGCTCATTTTTGGAATTTAATCCTTTTGTTTCACTTGCAGCGGAATTTATTCCACCTGCGTATTGTTACTTTGAACATATTATCTTTTATAAAAGGGTTTCAAACGAACACTTTGTCTCTCGTATATTCCATTCTATTTCGAAATAATAATGCTGTTTTTTACAAAGTAATAAATCAATTTATGTAGAATGTAGGAGGTAAACAAATTTTTTATCTCTCACAAGGGGAATATGCAGTTTCTGGATTTTTATTGGATTCATACTTCTCCCAGTAATAGGTCATTGCCAAAATTGTGATATGCTAAAGCAAGAAAGTGCTCTTTTTTAACCATAATAATTTTATTCTTATTTCAAGGCTTTTTCTAGAATTCGCATTATTCTGATGTATCTAAATTTATTTGCAAACTAAGTTTAGCTAGTTGTTAATGTAGCTCTTTAGAGACATTTAAAAGTACTTTCACTAATGCCCAATGATTTATACGCAGTAACTCTCCGATTTAGGTTAAACGATGAAACACGTGTGGTGTATATGCTTGAATCTACGCGTGTGTAATTTTGCCTTATCGCAAAATGCTCTTCTCGTCACATGAGTCTGCTTATCCAATTATAGAAAGATCTTGGAACCGCTTTGCGAAAAGTGCAGAAATGATTAAGTGGAAATGTGATTTCTTCTCCTATTTTTTATTTACTCAAGATAAGAATTTTCATTTTTAAATCATATTCTGTTCAGCAGCTATCTAAATAGAATTTTGTACAATTTCCCTAATTCCTTTTTTGGTTCCCCCTTTTAATAATAAAAATTTCACTAATTAAAATGTAGAGAGAATAATGTTCTACACCGATGTGATAAATAAAACGAAATATGATTTACCGAGTCAGGTTTATTCTGAATATTTCTGATAAATTCGTTATGAAATTTTTCGAATTAATCGAACCCATATTTTTTTCTATTAATTTTTATGATTCGCGACTGGGGAGTAGATCAATCACGAGTGGGCAGCATAATGCATCGAACAAATAAAAAATGAATTCCGAGAGGGGCGAATCGTTCAAAATTAAAACCGGTCAGCAGAAAAATAATGAGATTTGGACGTTCATTAAATGAAGAAATGTGTGTGTAAGTTTGTGTTTGTGAGTGAGTGAATGTGTTTTAGGGGTATGTTGCGAAACGATTGGCTTGGAGCATATACTATCAAATCTCCAACACCATTGATCCCCCTTCCATATCTCTGCAACCCTCAGACCCACAAACCACCACCACAGAATCTCAATTCAATACACACCACCACATTCGCGAATTTTACTCGGGTAACATGAATTTCAACTCACGTGATAATCACCTTATAACAGTATGTGTGTCTGTTTCCGTATGTATTTGTATCTGGCTGCACGTGCATTGCGAATGCCCCCTTTGCAAGGGAGCAGGTTGAGAAAGAATGCGTTAATATTATGCGGGGGTGCGTTTGACGCGCCTGTCCGAAGCAGAGAATTTATAATACGAAAAACCTCGTTGCTAGTGACGTTATTAATTTGTGCAAAATTAGTCCCTTTGATTATTTGTTGATTTTCTTTGAAGTCAATTTTGATACCCTTCTCATATTTCCACCTAGATAAACTATCTTATCTGTAACTAAAATAACCACTAAATACAAAAACGATGATTGATTTGAATTTAGATGGTGGCCGTAGGTCAGTAAAAACCTGGAAATTAGGGAATAGTCAGGGATTTGGACAAAAAAATGGTCAGGAAAATTCTGTAAGAAGCACTCTAGGCACTTCAAATAACTATCTACAATGATCTGGACTGCCACACTCTTAGTCATTTTTTTAAATCACTTTTTCAAGAAAATTTTACTATAGTACCTATTTTTAAATAATTTTAAAATTATAATTACCCTTCCTGGGAACTGAAAAGTAGACCTTTATCCCCACTTCATAGGAATTGAAAATTGCTGAAATCATGCCTATGCTATGAAAAAATTATTTTCCTTTTCTTCAAAAGATGTTTCGACAGTAGATAAACCATCATTTGCCAGACGGTCCTCAGATTTTCATTTTATTGGCTTTCAACGCTTGACTTCAATTTCTTAATACTTTTAATCGTCCTTCTCTGTTAAAAATTAGTTTCATTCTTTTATTATACTTTTAGTGCAAGCTTCATATAATAATAATAAATAATTATATCATATTATTACTTTTCTTTCAATAAATTAACCCATGGGTTACCCACTACTGAATTCATTGTTTCTGAATTTTTTTGAATTAATTTGAAATCTTTTACGGTATTTAAAAAAATTCGAAGAAGTTTTTAATAGATTTTAATAATGTGAAGGGATTTTGAAGATTTTAGGGTATTTTTTAAAATTAGGATGAATTTTCAAGAGTTCGAAAAAGTTTCAAGGATTTCAAAATATTTGAAAGAATTTGACATGTTTCAGGCCCTTTAAGAAGATTCGCAGGAATTTTTAATAGATTTCAATAATTTGCAGTTTGAAGAATTTAAAGATTTGATTGTATTTTTTAAACTGCTAAGTAATTTAAAAGAGGTTTAAAAAGTTGGAAGCAATCTCAAAAGATTGCAAAGTATTTGAAATATTTTAGGGTATTTTAAACGACCCTACATCATTTTCAAGTGCTTTACAATGTTTAAACGGTTTAATACATTTCCAAGGATTTTAGATATTTTAGGTAGTTTTAAGAGATTTCATCGAGTTTTTAATTGCTTTCAATAATCTGAATAATTTTAATGACTATAAGAGTAAAAAAAAAGTTTCATGCCGTTTTAAATAATTTCTTAGAATTTTGGAAGATATAGAATGATTTTATAGGACCTAAAAGGTTTTAAGATATTTTTAAAGATTCACAAGAAGTGCGCGATTTTGTAGGGTTTCAAAGATTTGAAGAGATTTTAAAATATTTTTTGCAATTTATTTCAATACATTTTGACTTCGCTCTGATTCATTGTTAATTCATCCTGGTTTCTTTTAAATTCCTTGGAATTTTATTAATTTACTTTAATTCTTCTAAATTCACTGAATTGAAAGGATTGTTTTTAATTTTTTTTAGTTTTTGTTTAATTCATCTTGAAGTCTTTTAAACTCACCTTGAATTCTTAGGACTTTTATTAAATTCTGTTGAATTCGCTTGCATTTTTATAAATTCTTATTTTCGAATTCTTTTGAATTCACTTGATTTTTTTAGAATTCACCTTGAATTTATCTAAATTTCTTTAAATAAATTTGAATTATTTTAATTTAACCTAAATTATTTTGATGTATCATAAATCGAATTCTTTCGAACTCTCCTAAATTCAAAAGATCATTAGTTACATTATTAATGCACTGTAGTCATTTTTTGGGCTAGAAGTTAGTCACTCTTGGTAATTTGTTTACTTTTATGAAGTAAATTGGGTTGAATCAACCCTAAAAATAATAAAGTAAACTAGCTGTGAATTCGATCTCGGGTGTTTCCACTTTGTTTGTGTTAACAATTTTATGATGCTCCGTTCATGACCACATTGCTTCCTCATTCTGATTAATTAGCAAATATATTTGCTCCCTCATAGAGAAACTAAAAATAAAAAAAATACAAATAGGTCAATCAAAACGAATTAAATTTTTTTCGAAATTGTTACAATTACAAAGCTTCCTCCACGGGAAAGAAAAATGTATCAATTTAAATTCAAAAATATTTTTTTACATTTATGTATAAAATATTCTATTTCAAACATGTTAGAAGATTAGAAGTTTTGTCTTTATATATTAATGGGGAGGGAAAATGAAATAATTTCCCGAAAAATCAGGGGAAGGTCAGGGAATGGGGAAAATGAAGTTTTGCGTCCACTCTGATTGAGTCCATTCATTTTGTCAACTGATTATTAATGTAATACTAGAAAAAAAAAGAAAGAGACCTATGCTGAAAGAAAAGTTGAAAACTAAGTTAGGAAGGGATTCGGAAGTTCTTGAAACTCGACGTGAATGACCTCGTCTCTGTCAATGCAAAACTACAGTTGGACATACGTCCCAGCGACGAGGGTATTCCCCTATCTCCAGATCCCCAAAAGTCGACGTCTCGAATCGAATCGTTACCCGTACGAGCGTCTGCTGGACAAATGCCTTCGACGAGGTCCTGCAGGAATCTCAGGGAGTTTCAGAATCGTCGCGGAATCTCTCAACCTCTAATTGGCGCATTCACGCTACGGTTGGTTCCTATCGACTTGCACTTGCAGCGTATGCCAATTCCGACACTCCACAATTTACGACCCAAAGTTCTTGTGGTTTCAACACAAAATCGCAATATTAAGATTCGAAACTCCTCTTCCAAGCTACTGGTCTTTTATAATATAGTATTACTTAGAAGAAAGGGTGTAAGAATAATCGTAAATTATCGTGGCATCTCATTTGATTAACAATGAAATTTAAATTTGATATCCTTACTCGTTTCGTAAAACTTCGTTGTAGATAAATTATTATTAGCCAGGAGATAAATTATTGCTTGTCAGATACTCTTTGCGTTTTTGGGTTTCTCTACCTTCGTTCTTTATTATTTTTCTTTCTTGTTAAAAATTTTGCTAATTTTTTTTAACCATTTAAATTGTTATTTAATATGTTCTATTTTTCTTTCTTTTCCATTTATTTGAAACTGTTCTTTTTTTCTTTTGTCTTCTTCAGATTGCATATAATTTTAAATACATACAAAAAAAA
>CAKNWU010157453.1:0-10692 GCA_932072015.1 Andricus quercustozae | reverse complement strand
CGAAAGCTCCTAGGCCGAAGAGAGCCAACATTTTGAGATCCGGAAGTGAACCTGCAGGTGCAGCCACTGCTATGCTCCATCCGCAAGGCCAGAAAAGTAACCAGGAACCTGCACCAATATCCAATTTAATATCCGTTTTTATTTTTCCTGTTTGCATTAATTAAAATATTTATATTGTTAGACTCCTAATTACTTACCTATTGGTTTGTCTATCCTCATCAATTTCATATATGGCTGAATTTTAGACGGAGAGTTATATACAAATTTCGCAGCTAGCCCCATATGTCGTTTCTGTTCCACAAATCCCATTCGATTGTGGGGAAATGTAGACTTTATCCGCCTCGAAATCCCCTGCATTTGTGGCATGAAACATTTTCTATCTTGTTGTCCTTCTGTATTTACAAGTGAGAGATGCAACAATCGTTTACAGGCGCAAAGATTTGTTGTGCAGAGATTGAACTTATGACTAGAGTACTTTGAGCGCAGCAGAGACGTGCATGTGAAATGCAAACACTTTCCGATGATCAACATCGTTCGAGTATCTACCTGCAAAGGGAAAATAACAATTTAAAGACATAATAGGATAGTTGCATATTTTTAAATATTTGTTTTTCCTCGTGAAATTAAAAGAAAACTAAAAGATGAATGTAGTTACTCTCAAGGCAAGTTTTTCTGAATGAGTTTTAATTTCTTTTATCTTAAAGAAGTATCCTTTTTTAATTATTGCTGAAAAATAACGCATTGCTGATAGGCTGTCAAGCCGGAAGTAGGGATTAGCCAATCAGCCTTCCAAACAATTGGGGGAAACTTGAAAGTTTAAGTGGAGTAAATTATTTAATTTTTCCGCAAATGAGAAACTAACTTTAATCAGCTTTAATAAAAGTATACAATTTTTCTTGAGCTCATTGATTAGGAAAAAATCTTAATTTTTGGTAAAAAGTTTAATGATAATATTTACTATTTTCAATATGTGAATCAACTCAATGATTTAATCCATAATAAATGTATTATGTCAGAAAATATATTTTAAAATGGTTTTAACATTTTTCTATGGGTACCTACTATAGTTTCAAACAGGAAACAAGGCATGATTTCCTTTGATTAAATATTTTTTTAAACGTTACATTTGTTAAACTTTTGGTTCATAACTTTTTATTTAACAGCTCTAAAGTCTAAGAAGAAACTTTTTTAACAAATGATAGATTACTCCTCCAATACGAAGTAAAGGCATGTCCAAAATTAAAAAAATGTTATTCTTGCTCATATTCAAAAAATGAAAACTTAAACAAGTTATATTTTTTAATAAAATTTTTTTATCAGCATTTCATACTAAAAAGTTAAAAACTGTCGACAAAAAGTACCATCATTTTCTTATCAATACAGACATTTTTTAAATGACCAAAAAAAATTTTGACTGCACAACACTGTACACACATTTTTGATTTCAAAAGGACATTCGTTTTTTATTTTGTAAGGACACGTTAAACAACTTTTTAGCACTATCTACTTTCGATTTTCAAAAATTTTGTATTTTCGGCCTACCCCTAATGTTTATATACCTACTATTTAATTCATCAAATTAGAAATTAAATAAAAATAAATCCATAATTATATATACCTAATAAAAAAACATAAAAAACAGAGGGAAAAAAATGCGACTCAAACTCACGACTATTGCTCATGCTATGGATGAACAATTTGTTTTTAATTACTCACATCACTGGCATCAATTTAAAAAGAATTCTTTTAACTCATTTCTAGTTTTTCGAATTGATAAAATAATATATCATCTTTTATTTCTCGTAAATAAGTGTATTCAAACACCGAAAACCGAGGTTAGAATGTGTGGCGACACCCTAACCTCTAAACTTGGATGACTCGACGATGTCTAAAAGAATATTGAAATATAACAACACTTTAAGTACAATACTTACAAGGCTATGAAAAATCCTTGAATTATCCGTAGGACATTATTCTTATTAATATTTCCTTTATTGTTGTTATTACATAATTATTTATTTCCTTCAATCAATGTCATGCGCGGAAATTAAGTGCGCGTTCGTTCGCTCTGAAGTTGCCGAAAATCTTATTTCGAGACTTTCGAGTGTATTCGAGTGTTTCCGGGATTGGAAGGGAGGGAAGGGAGGTTATCCTTATAGGTTAGGAGTTAAAGGTGTTAAAGGGGTTAGAGGTCAGAATTGATCGCGTGGACGCGAAACCTGTGAAAAGTTTCATGTTCAAGGTCTGTCAGATATTTGTGCGAAGTTTAGCGATGTCGGCTACGAAAATTCCTGAAGTTGTGTTTGTATTGGGTGGACCTGGAGCTGGAAAGGGAACGCAGTGCAACAACATTGTCCAAAAGTATGGCTATGTTCACCTGTCAGCCGGCGACCTTCTGCGGGAGGAACGCACCAAGCCAAATTCCGAATTCGGCGAATTGATAGAAAGTCATATTCTAAATGGCACTATTGTCCCAGTCGAAATTACGTGCAGTCTTTTGGATCGAGCGATGCAAAATTCGGAAAATCCACATAAGAAGTTCATGATTGACGGTTTTCCGAGAAACGAAGATAATCTGCAAGGTTGGACTAAGGTAAGTTTGAACCTCAAGAGTGATAATTTACGAGATAAAACGAAGCTCTTGAATAATAATTATAATGAAACCGTAGAATTGATCAGTTTTCCTGCCTTATATCAGCTACATTTTTTTTCATTTTCCGCTCATTTTTTAATTCCTAAATTAATATTTGTCTAGCAGAAACACAAATAAAACTAAATATGTAATTCGTTCCTGCGACCATATGAAAAATAATTGCAAATCCTCTAAAGGGTAAAGTTATTAGATTCAAGAAAATAAATTATCAGTGCAAAAATTCAATTTTAAAAGCGGCGAAATTATATAGCCTCCACGGTGTGAGCCTCAATCATTTTTAACCTGAAATTTCTTGCACTCGACTTTTTTACAGAATACTTTTTTATTCTTATGAGTTTCAAGTATTTTATACTCAAAACAAAAATAAAGTATCGAGCCCTTTTAGAATTTTAAATTTATTTTAAATTTTATTTTTAATTATTATTGTTTATGAATTGTTATTCTACATTAAAAACTGAGTGAAAAAGTATTACATATAAAAGAATTATATAAAGTGAAAACTGTGCGTTTAATGGAGGTTTTTGTATATCAGAACATTGTTTCTGGTCATTAAGGCTATTAAAGCGTTTTTGCACTCGGCTTTTCTATATTGTTTATTACTTTTGGATAGTTCGTAAACGTTTTAAATATTTGAAGAAAAAAAGTATCTAGCCTGTTTTGAATCAAATAAAATTCAATTCTATTTTTACAAAAAATATACATTTATTTAACCAACACGACGTGTAGAATGGGGAGTTCTTATATTAAAAAAGTATTTCGCAAAAGTTTGATTTCATTTTCTGTTGGACGTAATGCTAGAGAAAAATTAGAACATAAAAAAACATCTTTCCAAGTCTCTCTACGATTTTAAATTTGCCATTGAACTACTTATTAATCTTTAAAAAAATGCTTTCTGTGAAGAAATTTTGAGTTCAACAACTTTTAAGTTGAAGGTGGTTGAGGCAAACAGAGCTCCCAGTTTGACCATATTAAAGAAAAATTCGAATGCTTTCAAGAGAAGAAGAATAGCATTTCGAAACTTTGCAATGCCTTTCAATTTTGATATATGTGGAGGTCTACAAATTTTGCATAAAATGAGAAAAAAGAATCTATGTGTATAGGGTTACCATCTGGGTCAGGTGAAAAACCAGGACGCTCAAAAATTTGCAAGCGATCACTAAAAAAAAGTTAAAGACAAAAATGTACCAGATATCCTTGACTAAAGTCTGGGATGGAATAAATAATGTATTATTATTTTAATTATTGTTATTTAATAATTTAATTATCTATTTAATAATGTAATTATAATCTTTTATTACTAAACTTATAAATTATTGTAGTTATAAATAAATACATGTACACCGAACCATTGTACAGGTTTACAAAGTACTCAAGCGCTAATATTTAGTTTTGCTACTAATTTTATGCAATATATTTGCGTTTTCCGGTTTAAGTAAATATTCGTAAAGAAATGTGAATAGCGCGCGCATTTCTATAAAGTCGCGTTCAGTATTATGCTGAAACATACAACTGCGATTGTAGAAAAATAAAAATATATAATATTTTCTGTCAAAAATCTTAGTTCCGTAAAAAACCGGGACATTTTGCGTATTTTCAAGAAAAAACCAGGACACCAGGACAGACCTCGAATAAAGAGGACATGTCCCGAAAAACCAGGACGGATGGTAACCCTAATGTATAAATTTGGCTTTCAAGGGAAAGCGGAAAGATTATCAGAGGTTATTTGTCATTCACTAAATTCTAATCTAGCAAATGACGTAAGCATTATTTCTTCGATAAGAATAGATACAATTCTGACCACTTCTGACCAAGCAGACAAAATCGTAGTTAAATATTGTGGCTTTGAAAAATTCAAAAGAAGCGAAAACTGTTCAAGAAAACAGAGTTACTAGGATATGCGAGCATTTATTTAATATTTATTATATAAACTTTAAACGTGAATGATCGATACTGTACCTACACATTTTATTCACGATAAAGTATAAGGCAGGTCCTAGAACGTAATTAAGGGGCATTTTTGGATATATGCCAATTATTTCAAAAATTTAAAATAATTTTGCTAAAAACTAAGCTCAGTCTAACAAAATATCAAAAGATAATGAGGCTACAACGACATAATGTAAAAATTATGTGGTAATTATATTTTATATAGAAAAGAACGGAAAGAAACGTAACGAAACTTTCGTTACGTTCATTTTTCGTTCTTTCGACATAAAACTTTGAAGAAACTCAATTTTGACATTGTGCCTCCGTGGCTGCATTATTTTTTAGACATTTTTCATACTCAGCATAATTTTCAGGTAAATTATATTGCTTTAACAGATTTAATTCGCAAACATCAGAAAATGCCCCTTAATTTCGTTCGAAACTCTGGTGTAAAGTAATATTACTAATTAAATTATATACTAAAGCTTGGTTGTTTTGTCTAAGGTTTAAAAAGAAGCAACTACATATTGATTTTTGTGCAAAAAAAAAATATATTCGAATATCTTTCTTCTAAATCGAGATTTGTATTATTTATGAATTAAAAAGCGATCCAAAATTAAGATTATTGATCAATTGTAACAGAGTTCGATTTGAAATTCCTACGGCTCCACATTTTAAGCGCTTAAAATTTAAAATCATTCAGTTCTGAGTCTTCATTCTAAAATCTTGTATTTTTTAAGACCTGGAGCAACTGTAAAAGTGTTTAATACTGTCTCAAATTTAATTAAAGCCGTTTGTCAAAAATGGGCTCAAGTAGTGTTTTGGTCAAAGTAAAACTAAATACGCATAAAAGGCCTTATTACATGCCATCCACTAAATTCGGCAATAAAAAGTATATTAATAATCTCTAATTAATCCTAAAATTGATTGCAAAGTATAATGATTGTCGAAAAGGGATCTAAGTAATTTTTTTAATGATCGCTGATGTTAGAAGTTAAAATACAACTTATGATTAAAATTGGCTAAGCCCAAGCCAAACTTTTAAAATAAGTTTAACCACATGAAAGGACAATAATTTGATAAAATGAAAAAATACAATGAATCAAAACACTTCAGTACCAAAAAATACCAGAAAAATCATGGAACTATTTAGTAGTGAAGACTACTGGAAACTGAAATTGGGAACTACGTGGAAAAGGGATATTTAGGAGAAAAAATAGTTCGATCCCTTGTCCTCTATAAGAAAGGGGTTTCTCAATTTAATTGCAAATCAAGCTAAATATTCAGTAAACGTGATATACAACACTACTTTTTTAGTAGTTAGGCACCCTTTTTTGACAAACGGTTTCAATTAGGAACGTTAAAAATTAAAAGGTTTGTCAGTTTCGAATGATTATTTCATTTTAATGTTAGAGATTTTTATGCTTCTTAAGATTAGAACTTGTGCTTTATTGAACATTTTAGTTAAAGTAGTTTCAAGTTATTAATCTCAAACGATTAATTCAATTTTGGACTTTCATTGTACTAAATTAAAAATATTTTTTAATTTGGCTCGCTTTCAATTTAAAATTGTGCATTAATAAAGGTTTCATTTTTTTACGTCTAGACTGCTGACAATTCAAATTGGAATAAATTTATTTTTAATAATTTCCTTGTATCCCGGCGGATAGTGGCTATTTTCTGAATGAATCGTGTAAATCATCTCACAAGCAATTTTTTTTAGGTATATGAACCTTTAAAAATGTTTAGAAGATGCGAGACGTAAGCATGCTAATAAAAAACATTCCCTTTTCCGGCGCAAACTATGCAAGATAAGACAAAATGTTAAAAAACAAATATTTTCACCTCAAAATGATCTACAAATTGTGTGAAGATAATTTTCCAATAAGACGCATAGTTTTTGTTTAAATGTGAAAAATCTTATTAAAAATTATAAAATTCCTTTTTCCGTCATACTATGCAAGATGTTAAAACGCAAAATTGTTCACCTCAAAATGATGATGGTAAAAATTCACACTTAAGGTCTTCAGCTTTGCTTTGCAGGCTTAAATGCAAAATTTGAATATCCGGAACTTTTGTTTGTGGGAGGGAGCCAATTGAGAATGAGAAATAAAAAATGACCTAATAATTTTTATATTACAATAAATGTTTAAAATCGAAACTTATCTCGACTTTTTATTTCTTTATTTTTTGTTTCTTCCAGGCAATGACCGGCAAAGCAGAGATTAAAGGAGTCTTCTTCTTTGATTGTAGTAAAGAAAAATGCATGGAGCGTTGTTTGAATAGGGGTAAAAAAGGAAGTGGAAGAAGTGATGATAACGAGGATACTCTCAGAAAAAGACTGGACAATTATGTAACGGACACTGTTCCAATTATCGAGCATTACGATAATCAGGGTCTTGTTTACAAATTCAACTCGATGCAGAGTCCCAAAAATGTATTCCTAGATGTCCAGGAAGCGATTGAAAAAATTGGCTGGTAGTAATAGAATGTAATTCCATTACAGTATCTTTTTTTACAATAAAACTATATCGGTTGTGGTTTAAATGCATCTCAAACCTTTCTAAATGACTATAAATTAAAACGAAAGTCTTGCTAATTCCTTATATTATTTACCGCAGTGAAGCATGCAAAGAAACCAAAACTGACTATAGTTTTTAATATAAGGCATTATTCGTTTTAAAATTGAGGGAAAGGACTTAGTTTCAGTCAGTTGATTAACTTGGGTTTGTAGTATTTCGACATTCCTGAAAGAAACATTCTTTGAATATTCGATTATATAATCGCTTTGTTCATCCGCAATTTTAGTATTATAAAAGATGGAGTTATAAAAACATTATCTAATGATAATGTTTTTGGTAATGAAAAAGGTAATGAAAATTTATCAAGACATTGTTTGGTTCTACTTATCGTCAAAATCAAATTCGTGAGGAAAAAAAAACAACAATTTCTCTTAAATTTTTTGTTTTCACGTAAATTTGTTCCAGGCAATGTTTTCTTTTTGTATACTTAATGTTCTGATTAGACTGTTTTTTACTTTTTCCATACAAAAAAATCAAGTGGACGCTTCTACATATTTTGAAATAGTATACAAGATCCAGTAGAATTTAAACCTAAAGACTACTTAATTTTGAAATCTTATTTGTGTAGGAATAAATAACGTTTACGACGAATTATTAAAGTATTATTTTAGAGAGTTTATCATGAAAAATATATACGTTATATACGATTTATTTCTTTTCATTTCACCTATTCCCAGGCGGAGAGACGGATTAGCGTTTGACCTTTATTAAATTGAAATGGTTATGGAAATCATCCATGCGTATTAGATAAATTATTTTACAACATTTTTCTAATATCTAAATGCAATCAATCCTATTTACAAATTCAGCGGACTTTCCAATTAAATTTTTTTTATATTATTTCAACCTTCCATTACATACTTAAAATACTACATATATGTAAATAAAAAGTTTGGAACGTACACTTTTTAATTGTACACTTTCTCGGAGCTATAGTTAACGTGTGACAATTTATTCACAATATACTTTAAATGATTTCAATACAACGAAAAACAGATTTGTAAATTATTTGATTAACAGAAGAGTTTAAAAAATATTCAAACACTTTCTGTCTATTTTACCCTTATTTTTTATAATCTTATCCACGTAATAAATAAAAGTCGTATTCTGTTGAGCATCATAATACTAGTTTTCTTAATTTGAGAAACCGTTATTTCTTTAGTAGTAGCGTCCCTGAAGGCACTAATACTAATGTTCAAACGTTTATGAGATTCTTTATTACCTACTTTATTCATTTATTGAGAAATCTGAAGACACGTTTATTTTGACGTCACTTAATATTTGCTTTTGTCAGTTCCACATTTCTTTATCGTGGAAATAATATCTTAATTTAGAGATGGACGCAAAAGACCAGTTCCAAGTATAAAAAGTTCATTTTCTTTTAATGTTCCTTTCTTGTTGTTATTATTAGATTTACTTCAAAATATGCTGCGCAGTGTGAAACAAGAATGCGCCAATTTAGCAAAGAGTAGTCAAATATTTTTCATAAGATTGGCTAGTCATGCCGAATTTTTAGGATGACTAGTCCATCCCCATTTCCAACTCTCCCCATTTTTTCGGGACGACTAGACACAGCCTTAATTTAAAGTCTAGCTTTTAAAACAGAATACTTCAAATTTTTAATTCTCAATTTTGTATGGCCTTTCAGTCGAAAAATGGTAGGTGAATATGTTATAATTTGAAAATCGGAAAATGACCGAGGCTTTTTTGAGATTTTAATGGCCACACTGAGTTTTGTGAAAAAGGTCCTAAGTATGCTCTTTTTAAAATGATACTAGGGACATGTATTAAGTACCTGTTATGTATTGTTTGAAATGTTGTAATTAATAGTATATCAATAACATCTAATTAAATAAAAAATTGATTACAAAGTCGATAATTGGGGAAATAGATTTCGGGGCTTGTTTTAAAGGGGAGTGTTATCCAAAACGGGCAATGTTGAATCAAAATTTTCGGCAGATAAAAATAAATAAAAAGTAAATAAAATAATAAATACATTTAAGGAGAGGAAATTCATATGCACATATAAACGGAACAAATCAATGTACAAATTTTGTAATTATCACAGATTTGATTGTTAAATATGAATTATTTTACTAAAACTCAAAGTATAGAGTATTAATTTCTACTATCATTCAGGATGGCCACTTTATCAGGAAAACGGGGTTATAACGAAGAATTTATTTTTTGACCGTTGAATGTATAGTAGTGGTGAAACGTGAAAATTCAAGTTTTTGACAAAAATAATTCTTGTGGCTAGAATTAAAATTATTCAAGATATAGACTTCTAATTTTTAATTGTGCATTGTTGAACGTTTGAACAAAAAATGTGTTCTTAAACGTTTTAGACTTTAATTGTAAATACTTCGAATTCAGCGAAAAATGTTTTTATTTGTAGTTTAGTTTTAAATTCTTCAAATTTGACATTTTTTCAGCTTTGAAGGATCGAATTTTTAAATTTTAGTGACCCAAAATTAAAAATCGGGTAATATTAAAAATATTGTAGAATAAGGTAATCAATTTTTTAAATGTCCTCCTGCACGATATTAAAGTTCAAATCGAATTTAATTATTTATCAATCAACCATCACTAAAAAGTAACGCGTTACTTTCAAACATCGATGATAATTTTTTCACTTATTGTCTACATGGATTCAATTTTCTGAATCGCAACCACCACCCCTGTCAACTTTTCGCGTAATATATAAAAGTGAATCAGTGATTGCTACCGTCGTCAGTACGCGTTACCACATGGCGCGAGCCGCACATTCACGCTTTTATAAATCGTTCTACCTTGTACGCACTTGTTTCGTAAATCCAATTCCGAACTGTCGTATGTGAATGCGTATTTCTCTACAACGGAAAACGAATAAGTCTTTAAGAAAACGACAATTTCAATAAATTACAGATCTTCTATTACCATTTTAAACCATTATTTCAAAACTTCAAACAAAAATGAGTAATACTTTCTCGTCTTAATTCCTTCAGTATCGTGTACATGTGTTTAAGTGACGTGCGCATTAATAACACCGGAATAAAAATGTTATTTGTGCACAGTTCTAGAGGAGAAAAACTTGGGGACTTATTAATTTTAGTTTTTTGGATTTTCCTTCTTTTTGAGAAGACATGGCTAGCAGAGGGTATCGAGAAACCCAGAGCGGAAGACATCCTTTTGAAGGTCTTTACTCGACCTTTCGCACCAACAGAAAGAGCCTCAGAGCAATGTTTAAAGGATAGTGATATCTACCTTAATGCGTTGAATCACTATAAACCCTGGGCCTTACAAAGTGAGTTTTACAGAGTGATAACACAATTTATTTCAGGATAATAAAACCTTTTTATCATCACTGGATGGGTTAACATGCAAAAATTAACAATACATCCCATATTGTATCCCAGTTCTCTCTGAATCTGAATTTGGTAACCAAATGATAACTACATGAATTACACGCAGAAAAAAGATCGCTATATTTTACTGAAAACCAAGTTAAATCTACTGATCTGTCAAGTACGTATATGGACAACACGGCCG
>CAKNWU010157353.1:9032-19618 GCA_932072015.1 Andricus quercustozae | reverse complement strand
AAAATTGTAGGGCATCTTGTTCTCATGTAACATCACGAAAGTAGGGGATGGAAGCCCGACATATTGGGGAAAATTGTTTTCCTCGCGTAATAAGGGCCACCCTATCATCTAAGTCTAAGACAACACGATGAAATACCCATATTTCCTGGAAAAATATTGTTTAAACAAAATTAATTTGTTGAAGCAAAAAATGGTTTGTTAAATAATAAAGCTGAGGTATCGAAAACGTATAATGTATATTATAAGGGAACTTTTATCGCATGATTCTGTCAGATAAATGCCGACTTTCTGAGAAAATACAATTATTTGAACAAATGAAATTTGTTCAAACAAAAAATGGTTTGTCAACCTAGATAGAAATTCTGAATAAAATAGTGTGGAAGAAGTCATAATAAATAAGGTTTTTCCACATAAATATACTAATATAATATTATTTTATAATAATATATCGGTTCAAAAATGGAAGTAGCCCAAGCATGAAACTTTAAATTCAAGGGACAATTCACTTCGGAAATCTGGTTTAAAGTCGAAGATTCAGAATCATGAAAATCCGATTAAGATTTGTAAGATTGCATAGAGATGCCAAGATTCAGCAGTCTCAAAAATAATTGAAAACAGTTTTAAATCTTGCCGGAAATCTTGGAAATTTTCCAAATCTTCAAAAATCTTTCCGAATCTTCAAAAGATCCTAGGGAGATTTTATGAAATCCATTGAGTCACAGCAAGAGATCTGGAATCTTAAATCGCTAATTTCGATTCTTAAAGACTTTGGGGTCGGGGGATTTACCTGATTTTAGAAGTGAACAACCTCTCGTTTAAATCATTATCATCTTGAGTAGAAAACTTACTATGATTGTGCTTTGTGTCAGGTTCACCTTCTACCATCCTACGATGTCCGCGCGGTTGGATGAATCTGGCTTGGAGAAAAAATCAGAGAAGGATGTCTCTTAGCTGATTGTCTCGCTTAGCGAGGGTCGTATCTTTGTTGCTGAGGAGAATTTGGCGAAATCTTCCTGCTGATTCTGCGCTGCTCTGCTGCTGCTCAACGGCGGGGCTAGGTTCTGCGCTCACTCGCAAGCTAAAATCAAAAAGTAGAAAATAACAAATTATCATTTTCGTTTTTAGAACATCAAGGAAGAAAAGCTAAAATTTAGAATAGGTCCAATTGGTAAGAAACCATGGTTGGAAAAGCCCAACTTGAATGAGTACAACAAATTTGGAGGATAATCAAAATTCGATATTCTAAATTTTAATGATTTGGAAAAAAGCACCTCTGATATTGAGGATTGATTTTAATTAGTTTTTGTCTGCTGGCCGTGATTATTTATTGTGGTGTTTTAACAATAAATGTTTCGTCCGTCGATGCCGGACCTCATCAGTTTCAAAGAACAGCCATCACGATTAAAAGAGATAAATAACGTAGACTTGGTGCAGTATAAGCTCACATATTACATTTCTAATTAATTAAATTAAGAATTCAAATAGATGCAAACATCGTATTATTATATATAAATCAGTATTATGGTCTCGGGGATTTTCGTTACTGTGTTGGTCCACAAAATTTAAATTATTGTAATAGCACACAATCCGCGTGATCATGGGTAAAACTGGATTTGATATTTCTCTTTTTGAAAAAATACTGATTTATATAATATCGCCAGGCTTCAATATTTCATTATAACGTCCGCTTAAATATTTTTGGCAAGAAAAAAAGGTGTATAATTAAAATAATAAATCACGGTCAGTAGACAAAAACCAATTAACATACATCCTTATTATAGTATATTACTACATCTGGCCAAAGGCGTAAGATCAATTTACAATTCAATATCAATTTAATTTAAAATTATTCAATTTTAAAGGTCTCAATTTTAAAACAATAATTACATTGATAGCTTTCGATTCAGAATGAAAATAGTACAATGTTTAAATGTACACATATGTATGAAGACAACTGGATAAGGACCAATTTTTCGATTTTTTTTGTGGCATAAAAAGATCTTTAAAATGACTAATCGGTTGGACAAGTTAAGATTCAGACAATTAAACTATTTATAAGTAAGCACAGGTGAAGAAATCCTTTTTTTATATAAACTATGAATAACTACAGTTTTAAGTTAATACGAATATCGTATTTTTCTGAAATAAATATGAAAAACAGGTCGCCATAGATTTCTAAGTCGAATATTAGGTAGAGTTAGGATAAAAAAATTCATTATTGTTGAATGCTTGTAAAATTTAATTTGTCACCGGTGCCCACCTTTGCTGTCTGTATTCAACCAATTAATGCAAAATTTTAATCATAATTCTGTGGGAAAATATATTCTCGATGCATATTGTAGATTTTTCCGATGACTGTAAGTATGAAAAGGAAATGATTGTTTATAGGAGTTTGTTATACAAATTTTTAAAATTTAATTTAAATACGAAACATTGTTTTTCTTGAAGAACAACTATGCCCCAGATGGTTCACAAGGTGAAGTTTTCACATAATTTTTTACCAAAACATATGATATTGTTTAATACTTTAAAACAAGAAAATCTTCAAGGACACATTTTATAGTAGAAAATAGCAGCAGGGCACTAAGAAAAAATGCTACATTCTCAATAAAATATACTGTTGAATCAATAAACATTGGTCAAAAGCAGATATTTTATTGATTCATAGCATTACTATTGAACCGAATAATGATGCTATAAAATATCTGATTGTCAACGAGATTTATTGATTCAATAGCATACTTATTGGAAGAAAGGCAAATCGGAGGAGGTTACAGATTATAGAGGTGTGACGCTAATGCCACAATTGTATAAAGTATATGTAACTATTTTTTCGGAGAGATTGAAAAAAGAAGTTGAGGAAAAAAAGATAGAGCCACCGAATCAGATAGGGATTAGAAAAGGAATGGGGGTGATGGACAATATATATGTTCTGAATTATCTGACAAATAAAAGGATTAAAAAGGAACAAGATAGAAAGAGTTATGGTGAAAAAGGGAATACAAGAGGGCTTAATGAAGAGAGTATCGGAAATTTTAAGAGACAACAATCAGGGTAAAGGTAGGAGATCAAGTAGGAGATAGCTTCTGGTTAGTGAGAAGAGTAAGGCAAGGATGTCCACTGAGCCCACTTTTATTTAATATATTAATATAAGACTTGGAAGAAGAAATGAAGAGAAAGGGATGGGGAGGATTTAGGATGGGAGAGAAAAAGATATATACACTGGCATACGCGGACGATATAGCGTTGATGGCCGGTGATGAAGAAGGTATGCCGGGCTTAATTACAGGATAGGAGAAATACTTAGATGGAAAAAAGTTGAATTTGAATGTAGAAAAGACAAAGATAATGAGGTTTAGAAAAGGAGGGGAAAGAGAGGAAGAATGGACTGGGAGATGGAAGGGAGTAAATTTAGAAGAAGTAAAGGAGTTAAAATATTTGGGATATACACTGTAAATGAATGGAGATCCTAAAGCTCATATAAGAGAGAGGACAATAACAGCGGCAGGGATAATGAAACAGATATGAGGAATAGGAAAAAGAAGGTTAAAAAAAATGGAGAAGGAAAATGTGGCTGTTTGATACGCTGGTAGGGCCGGTATTAGGTTATGGAGCAGAGAGATGGGGATGGAAGAAAAGGAAAGAGATTGAGAGTTAACGAGAAAGTTCTATGAGGTGGACGCTAAGGGTAGACTGGAGGACGCCTGGATATATGGCGAGAGAAAAAGCGCAAAGGGATCAATTAAGTACTAGAGCGGGTAAAAGGACATGACAATTTGAGACGAAGTTAAGGGAGGGAAAGGGAGGGGAGGGGAGTTAGCAAAAAAGTTTTTGAAGGAGGTAGAAGAAAGGAGAGGGAGAGCGGTAGAACTAAGAAGATGGGAAGATGAAAGGAAGGAGTTTTTTAGTGTGAGAGATATAGGAGAGAGGAATGGAGTAAGCTATGAAGAATTGGAGGGAAGGGACAGGGAAAGACAATTAATGGAAAGATGGGGAATGATTGAGAACTCAAAATATAATAAATGGTATAAGATGATAAAAAAGGAAGGAGTACCAACGAATTTAGAAAAGGTATGGGGAGAGAGAAGATGAACCAGAATAGCAAGATTTAGATTAAGAAACGAGATAAGGGTTGGGTTGTATTGGTACAAGGAAGAGAATAGAAAGTATAGAATATGTGATGGGAGGAGGAAACATAGGAGTATGTATGGGAAGGATGTAGGAGAGGAATGGATGATAAGGGAAGCTGGCAAGAGAATGTGGTCAAAATTCTAGGGGAGGATGGAATGGGTTGTTAATACAATTTTTTTTACTGAATTGAGTTTAAAATTAAATGTTCAATGGGATGTAGAGGGGCGAATGAGAAAGAATGAATGAATGGATGTGGAAAAATGGCAAACTGAGAATGAGATAGAAGAAAAGTGAAAGTGAAGGATAAAGGAAACGGAATTCGCCTAGATTAGAAGCGTAAAGATAAGTAGTATACGTATAAGTAGATTAAAATGCGCTCGCTCGCTCACTCTTCCGACAGTAAAATTGAGCTATATTAATATACAAAGGAGATAGATATAAAAATTGATGTAAATAGTTGTAAATATTTGTAAATAGTAAGGATAAGATAATATAAACTTTGTAGATGGTCTTGTAAGAAACTAAGGGCATGTAAACTCTTAGGGGACACATTATGAATAAAGAAGAAGTATACTTATTGAGAATGTAGAATTTTTTCAGGTCAGAGAAAATGTTTTTCAATACTTTCAACCTTCCACTTTAAGGATCTAATAAGAAAAATCCCAAGAGAGTATTTTTTATGCCAATGAAAATTCGTCCAAGCGCATGATTCTCGGAAAACACGCTACCCTTATTTAACAAGTGATTATCACGTCAACTTTTAGTCGCAACGGGTTCAAATAGGGGTAATTTTAAAGGCTATTTTTGCTCTGCAAAAAGTCTCTTACACTTTTCACCTATCTCTTAACAGAAAGCAACAAGCCAAAAAAACAATTTTCACTTTAATATTAATTACCAATATACGCAACGATTTGACAAAGCGCCAAGCTTCAATATTTCATTAGAATGTCCACTCAAATATTTTAGTCAAGAAGAAAAATGTGTATAATTTTGTTTCGAGGAGAAATGCTAATTTCAGTAGATTATGTCAGCGGGTTCATTTTTTAAAAAGTCGCATTTACATTAGTCACTTATTACACACATTGAACGAATTTTATACGTTTCTTAAGATTATTTGTCTCTTTTTCGTTTTTCCAATTTTTTTGCAAGTATAAATAATTCACAATATTTCAATTTCAAATTCAAGGCTTACATTGAAATATTTCACAGTAAGCGTTCAAAAAATGATAAGTTTAATGTAAATACCATATACATAAACGATTTAAATAAAACAAAATGTATAAAATATTCGAAATTGATCCGCTGAGTTCGATTAATTTAAAATTAAAAACCTGCAAATAGTAAAATTTACAATCAAAATAGCTACTTGATGAAATGATTCATAAAATTAAAACAATTTGAAGCAAACAATTATTCAATTAAAAAAAATCGATAATAAAAAATTGAACAATTTTAGGTTACAAATAATTAAATCGAATAATAATTTACAATTGAAAACGTCTAGAATTTAACCTTTATAAATTAGATAACATCCAAATTACAGTGGTCAACCAGATGTGACCTGTGTATTTTAACTGGGGCGTGTCGTTTCCGTAATAGTTTTTCGTACTTTATTCGGATGCGACGTCTACTATTTGCCTATTTTTTGGTTTGTTTGAGCCTAATTTTGTTCGAAAAATCAAATCGCTTGAAGTACCTCGGATTTGCTTGCATTTTCTTAAATTCCCTCGAATTCTCTTGAATTCTATGAAACTCTCTTGAATTCTCATGAATTCGCTATAATTCAGTAAAGATTCGTCAATTTCGCTTCAATTCTTTTTAATTTTCTTGAATTTATTTGAGTTATTTTGAGTCCGTTTGAATTTGCTGATATTCTCTTGAATTTATGTGAATTCTTTTTAAACCAGAATTCACTTTGAATTCACATTCAAAGAAATTTCAATGAATTCAGCAAAATTCGAAGCACTGTTCAATGAGAAATTGAAAATTAAAACACAATTTCGAAAAATATTAAACTTGAACTGATATTCTTATAGAATTTTTTTCTAACTAAATTATAAACGGACAATTCATTCGTTTTTTTATGTGCTATTCGTATTATTCGCTATTCGTACGTCGTTTCGCGTCGTCCCGCTATCTGGTGTTTGGGAGCTTTCAGGTCGTCAGGGTCGATTTTAAAATAATTCAGAACCGAAAATCAATTCTAAATATAATTTCTGGTACATATTACAGAAATAACATCATTTAAAAATAATAATATTAAAACTGGTGACTTATTTTAAAATTAAATATCTATGATATAGTTTACTGCGTTTTAACTTTTTCATACATGCCTTCTTTTCGTAGGGGAAAAATTATTTTATTTTTGTAATACTTGTGCATTGAAATATAGGAAATATTTGTGATTTTTAAAAATAATTTAAATACATTTTTCAAAGAAATACGGGTTTCCTTATAAACATTTAATAATATGCAGACAATTATTCTGTTGTTTTATTTTGGGGTATTTTTTAGACATCGATCCCCTCCAAAGACACAAGAGGAATGAAAAATTTCCGAAAGTAGTCCGAGATGCAAAGACAGGAAAATTAACTGATAAAATTGTAGACTTTGCCAGCAATCTCTAATTTCACTTTATATTTGTGATTTTTCAATAAAAAATATGTATTAATACACAACATTAATTTTATAACAAAAGTGGGAATTTCTTACAATAATGTTGGGGATAAGCCAGTAAGCATTCCATAACTGTTTTGGGGAATTTTCTAAAGAAAGATAAGTAAATTTCTCCAATTTTTAGAAAATATTCCCAAAATATCTTTAAGGAAATTTTCCCAACATTTCTTGGGGAAATCTCCCAGACTTTGTTGTGAATTGCGTTGCCATGATTTTGGGAGAAATGTAACAAAAAAAGAATTACAGTTTATACTACACCTTGAGACACTCTCATTTTTTGTCCAGATTCAAGACTTTTATTCTGGTTTTAAAAGTGAATTTGATTAAGAGACAAAGGAATAGACCAAATTAAACGAATTATACAAGAAGTACAATTCTCTTTCAGGCTTGAAATCTACAGAGATGTAAATGTGAAAAATTTCCTACATTATAGTGAGGCATATCAATTTTCTACTGAAGAATTTTGTTCTTACACCTATACGCCTGTAGGCTACCTCTGTGATTTTGACAACAGCGCCATCTGACACGCAAACTATTGGGTGTCTCGAAATTATTTGGGCAATTTTTATGAAAAAAAGCAATGAATATCGATTCATTTTAATCAAAAATATTAATCTTCGGTTTAAAATTAATTGCTTACTATAAGATTTTTCGTTAATATTGAATTGAAATTCGAATTTCTTCTCAATAGTTCCAAATTGGTTGCGCAATCGTAGCTACCCTATAGGCGTATATCGGGGTTAGAAAAGAAAGAGGAAAATCTCGAATCGTTGACCGAAGCTTTGGTGATTCTCACATTATTGAGTTGGATCCATGCTCAAGAATAAGTAGATGATAATAGGATCGTAATAATAGATCATAATGGATAATAGGTTCTAACAGGGAGTTAAGTAAGTAGGCAAGTGGTTATGCTCGTACACTGTTGACGATAAAGCACTATTCTTCAGGGTCCCTGGAACAGATACAATCTTCAAGGCCTGTTGGTCACTCGCCTGTCTTGACCGCTTTTAAACCCGATTTTGTTTCTATTTTCAGAACAATTGCTTACAAATTACAATCAATGCTATCATCATTTTCATTTTCTCATCAGAATCTTTTTATTCGTCAGAATTTATAGGCAATTGTAAAACATCAATTTTAGTGTTTTTTACCGGACATTAAGAAATCTTTATTGATCCAGAACAAATGTGAAACTTTATGAGCCAGATGCTTATAAAGGCTCTTAATATTAAATATTTTTGTTCAAATTTTTCAGGATAATACTTTTTGAATCAATTCATGAAAGAATTAAAATTATCAATTAGGAAAATTTTCCATAAATAATAATCAATACCATTAGGATCGAAAAATTTCCATTAGGAAAATTGATGATTTGTGAACATGTCCATTAATATACAAATTCTTGCAGTGAAACATTTTGTTACCCGAATTCTAATTTCTTGACAGTACGAATACCGACGCTGGTAATATTTGTCATTCTTACTGTTACAAAGATATTATTATGATTACTGAATACTGAAAATTGAGGTAGGTTAATTTTCATCATAAGATAGGAAGGTGATAGATGTAATTAATTATTGATATCCATAAAACTCTTAAGTGACGACAAAATTATCAACCAATTCGTCTGATAAGATTGCTAGAGTATTTTTAAATGGAATCTGAGGCTTATGAATCTTTATTTGGGACACTTCAACAATCTGAGAGTCAAGTAGGGTCAATTCGTAATAGTCTGATAGCAGTAAGCGTGGGCTTACTATATCAGACTCGCTTTCTGAAGATTCAAATCTTTGACTATCAAGAAACGCATTCTTATTTAACTCCGAGAAGCTGTCAAATTACAAACGCTTTGATTAATTATTAGCTTAAATGAAATATTGTGCATATGTATTCAAAATTGAACTGTTTCACAATCACGTCTTTAATAATATCGTACAATTTTAAATGAAGGATTTGAAAATTTAAGGAAGCATACATCTTGGGGCATGTGTACTTTCCACGTACAAAAAATTTTAGGATCAGATATATGAATATGAAAGATTTTTATTCATTTTTATTCTCATGAAGGGCTTCTCATTGTTTCGAAATAAAAATAAAAAAGTATTAAGTACAATAGTTGAAAATTAATAAAATGAACATTTTTCTGAACATGAAAAATTTTAGTTTTTCTCAAGAAATATGAGAGATAGCAACATTTCTCCCGAAGAGTTCTACAGAAATTTCTAAATATCAACACATGAAATCAGAACTTTTTGTAGAACTTTTCGAAAGAAACAATTTTGCTTTTGAATTTTTTCCTGTATCTCGCTTATTTTTTAAAGGTTTGATTGTTAGAAAAACGAACACCATTGTGTTAATATTAAACTTTTAATTATTTTTCTGTGAATTTGCAACAATGAGATGCCATTTATCAGAATTCAGATAGTTATTTATCTTTCATGAAAGCATTCGTTTAATCGTTTCTTATTTCCCGGACAGTTAAGATTTTCAAATTTTTGTTTGCGTCACAAATTTATTTACTTCAATTTTGGACAAACTTTTTGTTAAACAATTTAGCTTGACATTTTTAAAAACATTTTTAAATGTACACTTTTAACTACTGGTGTATCTCCTCCCTAAAAATCTAAAAGATTGAAAATATTTTGCTTAATTTCAGGAATCATGAGAAGAAATCATCTAGCCTCGGCGTCTGATCTCTTTAATAGTTTAATTGTTCCTCCTTCCAACAATTCTATTATGCGCAACTCCAAACCATGTAACGAGCCTTCGGAGTCTATTTTACACTTCGTTTAATTAATACGAAGTCGACTGTTGGTATAGCTTTGAACGCAATAAACCTTGAAATGGGAATCGTCATGGATGAAAATCACTGTTTCGCTGATATTTCCAATTTATAATAATAATTAATAGTACTAATAATAAGGTTTGGTGCTCGAGAAAAAAAATAAAACATCAATTTCCAATGTAATTTCCTATGCTATAAAAACTAATTATTCACCGAAGAATTAAATTATAAATGGTTAAGACTATATTTAACTATTTTATGACATGAAACACCTTGTTAGAACATGACAAATTAGAAAACATCGACATTTAAACAATAAAATATGATTCTCATTCTCAGACAAGAAGAGTTCTTTATTTCTGATAAAAGTAAGGTTTTCTCAAATTATTATACGATTTAGGGGTCGTTGGATTTTTTTTTAAATACGTTCATATAGTATTTATATATCAAAATATTTTATTCATTATATGTATAATGATTTTTCTGGTAAAGGTATAAATTAAAATGCATGGGACATTTCTGAACACTCGCCTATTCCTATATAACCACATTCATTTTTAGAAATAACTTATGCAAAAAAAATCCTGTAAAATCAAAAAGGATATTTATGACCTACATGCTATTATAAATGTCATGAAGTTTTAATATTCTTGTGTTAAGTGTTTTAAAAATGATTTAATATTCTAGTCTGTAAAAGGAAACTAGGCATTCTACAATTTAAAAACTGGTTTGGCTTTCTTGGTTTAAACATCGATTTTTAAATAATAAGACTTTTTGTTATCAAATCAAATATTGATACACGAACGTTCTTAATTTATTATGTTATCTCTAAAAATAGTCAAATAATCACCCATTGTGAAATTTATTGTCTGCTAATAAGTTTTAAAAAATTGTACAATAATTGATGATTTTCGAAATTTAATTTCATGAAATAACAAACATTGTTTATGTTCGGTTCGAAATACAATTAATATTTTTTTGAAGAAAATTTTCT